>JAQGAG010000758.1:0-12991 GCA_034696835.1 Lepidocyrtus lignorum
TTTTCCCAGAATTCTTTGCTCCTTGTCATTTCATAGTCAAAAATGTTTAGTCCGGACATATAATACCACCCCCCTTAATCTATATCCAGATCCAGAAGCTATTCAAAAAACTTTATTTATTTATCCAGTGAGCAATAATGACTGCGAGTGGGGTCCCTTTTCAGAATTCTTTTTATCTTTCTTTGCCGGCTCCCATTTTATCTATCCGTTTATCATAGTACACAAGAGAGTTATGATGATTCCATAAATATTGTATAAATATATATCACTTGATAGGATCAACTTTGGTCAAATGGATGGATCCATTGGATCAAGATCATCGTCATCAACTTTTAAGCCAGGGCAATAGCCCAGACCCTTTTTAGTGCTCCCGTCATCATCATCCCTAAATTTTATCCCTGTCGCCGTTCCCTATTTATATAATTTTTTATATGCTAACAATGTTCCTGTGGGTACCCTACAACCTACCACGATCACCACATAAAGCAGAAGGGAAGTTGATCCGAATGAAATACGTAATAAGCAGAGCCATTCAGAACTGAACTAAAAAAGCAGCAGTATAAAACACAAGACGACTTCTCATCTCATTTTTTTTCTCCCTACTAAGCAGTATGGCACCAGGACATTATGACATGACTTGGGAAACTGAAGATGATTCAGGGTTTAGTTCAGAAAAAAAAAGCCTAAACAACCCTTTCCTATCGTTGCTGCCACTGCTTCTAGTTTCACAACCACCACTATAACCCAAACCAATGCTTACTTATCTCCCCATCACATCATCCAGTTCCTGTGGTTTGTGTTTGTCTTTTGTCATGTTCATGTTTCCCCATCTACTTATACATAACTATGATATAAGCAAGGGGAAGAAAAAGGAGCTCATAAAATGGATCATAAAAGTAGAAAGGGAAAAAAGGGCATGGGCAATATAAACACATTGAAAAAGAATTTTTTTTCTTCCGACGGATACCATCTTTCTCCTTCCCCATCCACCTTTTATTCACCAGTTGGTGACAAACTCACGGAGAAAGAGGACCCCCTTCTTCCGTCGCTCTCTTAAAGTTTTTTTGAAATTGAACCAAATAGTTTGTTCCATGTGCGTATGCATTTCTCAGTGAAGCGCAAGTTTGTCTTTGACTATTATACGTGACGGTCTCAAGGAGAGATGGATACTTTTTCGTTGGAAATTGTTCCGATAACGTAAACAAAAAACGGGAGTTGCACTTCCACTCAAACGAAAAGTGCACACATGACATTCGAGAGTAAACTAGTGCAGGGGAATGATTATAGGGATAGGAACAAAAAGAAAGAAAAAAACAGAAAGCTTTCTTCCCCTCCTCTTACTTATAAAGCAATCAGTTTAGTTGGTGGTGTTGTGAGATGAAGATGGTTTCGGAGAGGAAGTGAGTTGGATTGGAAACATTGTGTTTTTTTCGTTGGATTTTTGTTACAAAGGAAAGTGAATGAGTCAAGTGTGGAGTGCTGTTTGGAATGAAATTTCGATGCTGACTCATTCATTAGTATCATTACATAACTAAAATTTGTGCTTGGTGTCATTAGTTCAAGTTTAATTTGTGAACATTATTTGAACCGGCATTTTAAAGTTGACTGAATAAACAAAATATTACATGTTTTATATTTTATGTGCTGTACAGACGGACTAAATATTTTTAAATACAAAATGGGTACAGAGCTGATGGAAAACGGGGGTGGACGTTTGTCCCCTCATCATCATCAGCATCTTAATCACTTTAACCATCCCCTTAATGTTCCACCCCAACAAATAATGGGTGGAGTTGGGCCGCCTCCTCCAGGAAGCTACTTTGGACCTGACTACACCGACTTTCAGACTGGGGGAGAGTTGATACAGACTGGCTGTAGTCCTAATTTACTTTGCAGTGCTTTTAAGGTACGTATTAAGATTTTAGATTAACTTGGACCCTGAAAAGTTTACCCTTATTTCAACGAGATTTTTTTCCGAATTAATAGATTACCCAAATATAACATGATTTTTATAGAAGAGTTTCGTTTTGAATGAAATCTAAATAAAATTTTGATGAAACTTGCAGGTAATCACATTAGACGAAATCGACGACGGGACGGGATGAGAACTACTGTGGCGAGCTCAGAAACTGTACAGCAATCATGAAGAATCAAATGGCAAAATTAAATGATCTTTGATTCATCGGTCGATCTGGAAGAGGTAAGTGTATGTACCGTGATTTTACATCTCAATGTACAATGTGTATTCCCAACTCATGTAAAGCAATAAAAATACCGCTGAATATTTTTTCCCGAAAAAATTAATGTCAAACACGTTTATCCATATCCTTACATCAATCCCTTTTACGTTTTACATTCCTTTTAATTTATTATGACTTTATCAACATTGTGCCAAATATTTGTGTAAAATAATAAGTATTTTGATTTTCCCTTGTTTTCCCCTATGGAAGAGTTTCAGTTTAACCATCGTCATCCAAAGCCGTCCCGTAATTATTGCGACATACTACAAAGCCATCAAAGTGACCGTTGCTGGGCCTCGACGAACCAACTCAAGTACGGTAACCTTTCATCTCATCTCAATTTATATTATTTAGTCCCTCATTATACTATTTTGTAACTGATACATATTGATATTATTATGATAAATATCTATTTAACAACTCACTTTAAAAAGTGAAAAGAAAAACATGTGAAATTAACACATGTAAAGTGAGGATCGGGAACAAAGGGTCCCAAGAGGATCAAGTCATGACTTGTCACAAACATATCATAATAATATCATAATAATGTCAAATCTCAAAATCCCTTTATTGTCATGATGTTCCTTTTTTCTTCTTATGACCCGTTTTTTTATTCTTGCCTTTTCCTCCACAATATGTAATGTTGTAATCCCCAATCCAAACATCATAAACAGAAGCCAAAGCTCATGCCGAGGTGGAGTATTAACCATCTCCCTTCTGGGCTATGGCCGTATCGTCATCATCCTTTTCTAGCTAATTGTAAGTAAGAGGGAACAAATTTTTCATTCAGCTTAAGGAAAGCCCAAAGAACATATTTATTTCTTTTTACCCCTTTTTATTTCCCTATTTCCTTCTTGTAAAACGAAAGGGGTTGTGTTTTCCTCTGAGATTAAGATGTAAAACGCTCTAGCCTATCGCTCAGCATCTGGATTTTACAGTTATTTATGTCATCCCCAAACCACACCATTGAGAGATATGATATGATAGGTATTTAGCTAAATTGTTTAAATGTTATTTACATTTACTACTTACACGTTTTCAAATTAACCATCCATGTTTTTATTTTTATATGTTTTTTCCTACTGGTTTTTACAGCGAGTTAATCGCCTTTGCTATTTCATAAGCGATGAAAGTGCTTGAAGGGAAAATTAGTACTTGTTTCAGAGGTAAACTTACAGCTAATTATACGAACAGTTTGTGTTGAAACGTTACGTATTTTTTACTATCGGGGGATTGACAGGGAGAAAATATCCCCAGTTTAATTACGCTGTAAGAGTTGCTTCTCTTGAGTACATTGTAATTTATGGGATTTTAGGCATTATCCCCACAAATGTTTTTTCTCCCTCTTATGGCTCCATTATATTCATTGTTGATGTGATGATCGTTTAAAGAGCACAAATTTCTATTTGAATTGGTTTCAGTCGGTATTTCATTTTTATGCTCTGTGAGTATTTCCCACTTACAAGCTCATTTCGTTGATGATATAGTCGTGGTCGTATTTTGGGTAGACTTTCTTCAATTTTTATTGAGAAGAAAGTGGAGGAGAAAAAGGAGTGGAGTGATTGAGGATCGTCATGCGTATTTATTAAGCAAGCGTTTGAAGAAATATGGGCTAGTTTGGCTATTTTCTTCAAAAGGACCAAAAAATGCCGAACGCGTTGTCAATTCAATTGAGTTTTAAAAGTGAGCTGAAGAGTTGCTTTTCGAATGAATGAAATTTTTATTTGTGCGTATAGTGTATTTTTGTGTACTTAATTTAAAAAAAAATATTTCTAAAATCTTTTTTTCTCAAGTCCATCTAGATAGGTATGTAATTTTGGTCAGCTTTCAATAAGACAAAAAAAATTGACTCAGGATATGAATTGAGGAGAGGTCAAAGCAACCAAATTATACTTTCCCTTGTGGAGGCGCATGCGGTTTGAACCTTAAAATAGGTATGATTTTTTTTTTGGTAGCTCTGAAAAGAAATAACAACTGATTGTGACAAGGAGAACATGACCTCATGTCATGCCACTTGCCACTCATTTGTCATGGGTTTTATGCCACAGGAATTAGATTCGTCAAAAATGAACTTACTTATTTTCCAGAGAGGATTAAATATAAGAAGGGAATACTATTTATTGCGTAGCTGAAAGTGGTTATAGTCATGTTCTTGTGATCATCATCATTATCTATAATTCGAATTTAATTTAGTTAACTAAAGGATATAATTTACCATTTTCCTGAGAGCCAACCCGAGAACATGGGACAATTAGTAATTAGCCAAAGATGGAAATTGGGGAGAGCGGAAATTGCAGTTAATTATCACCATTTATACACCGAGTTAATGTGAAGTAGTACCTTTTTGTGTTTACAACCAAGCAAAATGTCGAACAATGGACTTTCAAATGATAAGTTTGGGTTGGGGACGAAAAGTCATAACTAAAAAAAAGGCAATTATTCTCCTATTTTATATTCCTCTTTTGAGTTTGGTTAGCTCCGGCTTGGACTAAATTTTTTGGCCATAAAATGGCAATGAAAGGTTAAAAACTGCAGGCCTCGCCTAATTTTTTAAAAAATAGTTCAGAACAGCAGCACACATCCAAGTAGGAATAAAAATAATAATAACCGTAGAGAGGGGAAAAAACGAGTCATTACATTTCCCATTATCCCATCCTCTATTCTCCCACTCATTTCATTGCTAAAAGTCAAATTTTTCCTCGCTAAAGTTTTCTGCGTACTTTTTCCCCGTAATGGCTTAGTGTGCATTGGGAATGACTCTATGGCTATAAGTCAGATAATAATATCCCATCGTTTTTTTCTCCGCTTTTATGTCAAGAGAATTGAGAGATTTTGGTCATTTCCGGTGATGAAAAATAAAGTTATTATATATGGGATTGGGAGATGACGATGGGGCTTAAAAACTATGAGCATGTCCGGGTGTGGTGTTTTCTCTGGCTTTCATGTGGCCAACCGTAAAAAAAAAATCCTTTATTTTTGTCTGACTGCCTCACTGCCTCTTTCTGCATTATTGTATGGTTTAGGGCAAAATGGCACTCTTGGAAAAAAATATTCAATGGACAAAACTGAGAATTTGGTTTTATATTCCTTCTTTACGAAAGGGGACACTCCCCCATCCTTAATCTCTTTTGCTGGGGTCAAATAAGTAATTATTGAGCTGTAAAAACCAAAGCAATAACAAAGAAGGGGCCAAGCCCAAAACAATATAATTTTTCTTCCCATAATATGTACATTGCTGCAAAAATATTTTTTTTCTTTAGAAAAAGAGAAAACGTTTTTGTTCTGTCTAGAGCCCCATCCCACTTTCCCTGTTTTTTGTTTGCTTCGCCATTTCCAGTTATATTTCATGTCATTAGATATATAGTGCGAGGGGATTTTTTTAAGATGGCCAGAAATGGACCACAATAACATCTCGCTTGACATGATCATTATGATCGTCACAGTCAGTTAGAGTAAAAAACTACTGCCATGCCATAGCCATAACTGTTGTAATGGAGCAAACAGACTCAAGAAATAAAAATAACTTGGAAATGAACATACTTATCATTTTCAGGCTAATGCTCATTCATCCCTAGAATAAGAGAAAAAATAAATATCTCTGCTTACGTTATAGGTATGGTTATATATTTGGTGAAAGTGAAACTGTTATACTTTTTCCAGAGAAAAAAAGGAGGAGGAGGAAGGAAGAAGTAAATTTGTTCAAGTTTCTCAGTCCACATTATGGTTTCGTATGAATCTGAAAGTAGACGCAAAAACAGCCACATTTTTATTATGCAATGTGGTTTTCTCTTTATTGCCGCATCTGATATTTATATCCAACCTTTACTTTAACATAGCTGCTATTTATTTTAAAAGCCCAAAAGGACATTATTATTTGGATGAGTTAAAATAGGTAGGTAGCAAAAAAAATATTACTAACAGGCCAAAAGAGAGTCATGTCAACTTCAGCCAACAGTTCTCCATTTGTCATACGTATGACAGTAAGGAGATCTGCTTTCACTACTTTCACCAATTTGTAGGAAAAAAAACGTTCAAAAATCGTTCAACGTAAAAAGTGACGTTTGCGTATATGGAAACGTTTTGTAAACGTTCCAAATACGCTTACGTACTTTCACCCATCACCGTATCTCCCAAGCACAACTTCAGCGTTCTTGGTTTGATCTGCCTTACCGCATGCGCACGAGCCCACCAAGATCAGGAGAGAAAGGCCTATAAAGCCGTCAGTGATAGAGTGAGAGTCGACTCGACTGGATGTGAAGTGTGGATAGCTCAGGTTTTTTGAAGAAGAAAAAAAAATCATTCTTGTTTTGGTTTTTTCGGAAGCGGACCTCCAAAATTGTTTTGTTGGCTAATTTAAAAAATAATAAAATTTTGAATTTTTATTTTTTAAAGGATTTGATTAAAGATGGATGGAGAACGAGGGGTTGGGGGGGATCAGGATGGAGGATTGGGGGCAGAGGATGGGGTCTTCCAGGAGGGAAAGGAGGATGGAGTGGGGGAGAGATTCCAGGATGGAGTGAAGGGGGAGGAAGTGGGGGAGAGATTCCAGGAGGGAAAGGAGGATGGAGTGAAGGAGGAGGAAGTGGGGGCTGTCTGCCAGGAGAGATTTGGGGAGGAGGAAGTGGATGGGATCTGCCAGGAGGGAAAGGAGGATGGAGTGGAGGAGCGAAGGAACGTTGTGACCGCTGGACCCAACCCATTGATGATACCAGAGGTAAGTAGTACTGATTTAATTATTATTATTGATTAAATTAATTAGTGGGTACATTTAAAAAAAGTTAAATGGTAGAATGACTGGAATAAATTTCAAATTGGATTAATTAATTTTTTGTTTCATTATTGTTCTAGATTCTGGAGGTTTTGTTTGGGTTGATGCCACGGGAGCAGCTTGGAGTGAGCAGGCTTGTATGTAGCTCGTGGAGGAAAGAGTCCTTGAAAACTTGGCGTTCCAGATCGACCCTAAAGTTGAAGACGGAAGATGGAGTGATTCTCTCCAAACAAGATGATGGCTTCATCCGCACAACCCCACTCCAGGAATTTGTCGCCTTCTGGAGAGTTGGGGGTTGGGACTCCCGTCCATTCAAAAGGTTCCACTTGAAATCCTGGAGATTTAAACCTGGGGATGTGGAGCAAGAACGATTTCTGGAGTTGGTTGGGGGTCATGCAACTTCATTGGCCCTGGAGCGGTGCTCCTTTGTTGGACGGGACAACTTTCGAAGGGTTATCTATCGAGCCTTCCCAAATCTCCAAATTCTTAAATTGGAATCGTGCGAGGTAGATGGCGAGGAGTACTGGAATGAAGACGTAGCTGTGTACACCCCACCTGCCTTTGGGGTGCATGAACTCAACTCATTAGAAATTTTGCGTGGCCAGCCTCACTCCATCATGGATTTGCTGTGCCATTTCCATAAATTGGACACTTTGCGGATGAGGGATGTGGGCCACAGTGAGTATCGGAATTTGCTGGAAACAATCAGATTGATCAGGGCAGTGGACCAGACAAAATTGCCGTTGAGGAGCTTTGATGTTCCGTTGGAATACGACCTTGGGGAGCGTACAGTCACCTCCGTTCAGCTCCTGCAGCTAGTTGAGCAGATTAATCTTCCACTTCAACGTTTGGAGATTAATTTTGATCCGGAGCAGGACGAGGACGAGGACGAGGATGATGAGGATGATGAGGATGATGATGAAGATGATATGGACATTGATGATGATGATCAAGAGGAGGATGATGAGGAGGATAACGGCGGCAATGTCATCAGGGATATTTTACAACATCACTCTACAACACTGAAGTATTTGCAATTCGAGAAGAGAGGAGGAGTATCCCTGTCCAAATCATTCCCATTCGGAGTCCAACTTGAAAATTTGGAAGAGCTGCGCCTCTATGCGGAGGGATTCACGAGGAATCTCAACTTTCTGAGGCACATTCCAAATCTGCGTGTTCTGGTAGTTGGTGAGCGGTTTGCTAGTGGTGACATGATATTTTGGAAGTCGACCGAGCTTGAAGTTGGAGACTGGACACTGACATCATTGAAAAAGTTGGTATTTTCCATGAAAGTGGCATCTTGGAACATGGCGAAACTCATCCACTGGTTCCCAAACTTGACGAGTTTGACCATCGATGACCTAGACGATGTGAAACTCTCGATGATTTGCAATAGCTGGGAAAATCTTGAGGAGCTTATGCACTGGGGGTCCCAGCTTACTGATGAAGGTGTACTTGGAAAAGGAAATGTTCCCAACATCGCCAAGTTGAGACGTGAGTTTGAGAAATCTTTTTTAAAAACTCCTTTTAAATATTTGGTTTGAAAGCAAAGCTGAAAACTTGCATGATTATTAATTATTAATTATTAAACATTTCTGTAGGTCTGCGTTCGTTCCTGTCACGCTCTTCCGACGTGACTTCCGCCTCTGTTCTGGATGGGTTTTTGAAGTTGACTAATCTGGAGGATCTGGGCCTGGGAATATGGGTAATTAATAAGCAAAGACGTTGAAGCAACGCAATACTATTATTACCTCTATGTTAATAAGTGTAAAATATAATATTTAGGTTTTGCTTGTCTTGTTGGTTGTGGCATTTTAATCTGTCTGTCAATAACACTTTTATTTTATTTTTTAAATATTCCAATCTAGCTCAATGATGACGTGAGAGATACCCTCAGGACGAAGAAGATCAAGTATCAAATTTGGTAAAATTTCATATTTAAAATATGAATTGTGCTTCAATATAATATTGTGAGAAAAATTAGTTTTTAGATTTTTGATTCCAGAATTTGACCTAAAAAGTTGACAAGTGTAAAATTATTAGCTTTAGATATAGATTATATGAAATGTTTTACTGTATAGAAGTCTAATTTTTGAATTATATTTTACTCTACCTTTTTAGTTATGTATATACTGAAATGAACTTTGATATATTATGGATTATTGTTAGTATTGTCCACTGCTGTCCATTCGACAAGGGCAGCAGTGGATAATACCAACAATTATAGATTATTTAATTTTAGATTATTGTTATCCACTGCTGTCCATTCGACAAGGGCAGCAGTGGATAATACCAACAATTATAGATTATATAATTTTGAAATTTTTACAATACCTTACCTTTGAGTAGACATCTAGAATTAGAAACGCCAAGAATTTGTTAAAATAAAGCTTTATACGAGGTTTGGGGTGTAGTCCCACCTCAAAATATAACAATTTTTGCTTGACTTGCATTTTTTTTCCACTGGACATCCAAATAGAAACTCACCCAGGTCACATCCACTCTCTTTAAATGAGAAAATTCGAAACGTTTTTCAAGCATACAATATTCATGTTAGAGAAGGGCTCTGCTGCCAGACAGTTACACTTGTACGGATTAGAAACTGCTGCAAAAAATCCTAAACTCCATGATTGAAATCCAGCCGGGAAAAGAACAATGGAAATAATCAAGGAGTATGGGTGCTAAAATGTCAGTTCTAATGGGTTGACCGAATTCTCGCATGGCTTACTAATTTCCTGCTCATCCGGCTGTGGAAAAGTTGCGGTACTGCGAGAGATAGGGAAAAAAAGTTGGAGCACACTTGTTGTCCTTTATTAATCCAGTGGGCTCTGTGGAGAACAGCGTCTCCCAATTTTGTCACCAACTTTCCAAGATATTTATGATGTCAGCTTTGATGACAGCTTCAAGATACCCCACAGTCTTCCTACTCCCAAGAATCCACTTGCTATTCCATATGAGCAACTCACCCTTCCAGCTCGCAACGTGGTAGGGAAAGGGTTTTGCATCATTTATGTAAGCTCTTTGACTCTGGATAAAGCCTTCCTCATTCCTTTGGAGCTCGGCAGGGCAGGGAGATTGGAGAAAGAGGTACGTACAGTTTATTAACTCGGTCGTGTTGCTAAATCTCTCCCGATTACGTTTAGTCCATAGCTTACACAAAAGGTTATTATCATCATGATAGTCGGAGATGATGAGGATGATAATAATGCCAATTAGTACAATGTCAGTAATAATCTGAGGAGATTACATCTACTTATTTTATTCAGTAACCCGCCATCCTGACTACTCCATTATAAGAAAATTGGCATGTTAATGATGTAGCAATTTAGTCAATTTACATTTCCTCTGTTATTTAAATTGAAATTTTTATCCCATTTCCAGATTATTAACAGCCCGCCAATGGAATCAGACAGACTGAAAATTCTCCAGCAGTTGTGTCGGACTCTCCCTCAATTTCAAAAGGTGAATTTGGAAGAAATTGCAACCCAGACTCCTGGCTATGTTTCTCAAGACTTGAGAAAGCCAATCCAATTGACCTTTTTTAATTGTCAGGTAAAAAAAACGATAAAAAAATGGTGACACACTTTTTTCTACCAAATCCATTTAAAATAATAATAATTGCATCCAACTGCATTACAGTTTGTATTAACCTTTTGAACATAACTGAACAATCAGGTATAATGGAATTCCAGAAGAGAAAAGGAAAAAAATCCCATGATCTCATTTTCAGTAAAAGTAGGAATGATGTGATGAAGCTCAAGCATTATATCCCCCTCTTCCTTCCTTCACACAGTACTAGTTCAAGGTAGAAATGACATGAGGCAGAAAAAAATAGGGAGAATTCCAGTTCAACTCAACCAATGCTCCTTTTTCTCCAGACAGATCCAAATGACAGTGGAGGGTTCTTTTTCTCAGCTCATAATAATGGAAATCACCTTGTCTTGACTCATTGTTTATCATCTTGACTCGTCATCTTTTTTTTCTTTTTCAAATGTAAAAGTGGTGAAGTGAAGGATAGATAATCGCATTCTTACAATCCGCTTCATTTGATCTGAGAAAGAGGAAACATTTTGTTTTGGGGGTGGGGGGATGAAATCGGGGAAGGAAGATAATTAGCTGTGTTATATGAAAAGTAAAGCGTTCTCCATCTGTAAAAGTAACTGTAATTTCACTTGTCACGAGCTTTTTCACTGGAGGGAGTAAAGTAAAACCCTTAAATTGAGTATTTCAACTTGAAGAAAAAAAAAGGAAAGGTGGGGAAGAAAGGGAAGAAGAGGTACAATATGTTTGTATAATCACAGGAAAGTATTTTTTTCTCTTCTGAAACTGACTAACCCACTTGAAGAGAAAGATTTGCAGATGGTCGGTTAAAAATACTAGTGATAATGATGATGTTATGTTATGGACTTTGTGTGAGTGAATGAATACCATTCTCTTAATTGATTTTCAGGAAGAGGATTCCCCTCATGTAAGTGAGCAACATGTGAGATACTCCATCAGCCGGATTGTACCTTCAGTATTGGATGGAGCGTTGGGAGTCGTTGATATTCAACGTGTCATCACATTATACATCATATCGCAGGATTACATTCTGTTAAGCTTGATTTAATTAAGGCAATCGTGTTTCTCCACTTGGTTCCGTGATTTTTCTTACATTTTCCCACACACAATGAACATGACGGTGGTGGTGAATGACATTTTGTGGGAGCAAACCATTCAAACCTAACCAATCCATAATATTGGGTATAGTCCACTGATCTATTTCACTTGTGACAATGTACTTAAACGATGAAAGTAATCAGTTCTATTGTTTTTCCATTTCCAATTCCAATTGCGAACAATAATACAGCTAGTCATTTTCACTCACAGTCCATTAGTGTTCCCTATAATGAATAATGATTGTCATAATTTGTCACTAGCTCAAAAGCACATAAAATGTGTATTTAAATAGAGACTAGAGTATTAACTACTGACCATCCATCCGTTGAAAATGAGCTGTCATTTGTCCAAGGAATTCATTATATAAAAATAAAGGGATACTGTTGTCCACTCGAACAACTTTTTTATCTATTCAGCGAAGCGTATTTTTTGCTGCTGCAATTCCCCCTTCTGTCACTAATTTGTCAAAGAGCTTAATGAATGAAATGACAGGAAGGGGAAAGCTGTATTCAGATTTATGTCAAATATACTTTATTATGAGCTAGAGCTATCTCAAAATCTCTCTCAAAATAAATGAGTATTGTGTGGGATGGCTGATTCTGATGATGATTATTACGATGCAATCTCTAAAATGTATTTATTTTGTTCTGAAAATTTGACAGGGATCCTCCTATATGGACCACCAGGGAACTGTAAAACAACGTTAGTACGTGCTGTTGCCGAGCTATTCTCATCTGGCGTTGGTGACAGTGAAAAAATCGTCGCTCACTTGTTCCATCGTGCATTCTCTTCATTGATGAATTGGGTATATTATACTAATTAGCCAAAATTATATAATGTCTATCCGAGCTTTTCTCTCTCCCTCTTTCAATTTTGCTTTCCTTTCACTCTCGATATATTTTTTGATGGCAAGTCGCTCAAAGTAAAAATAAAACTTTTCCTCTTTATTTGACACTGAATGAATGGTAGATAAAAATATTTATACATTTTCTTTGGTTGAAGATGAAGCCATTTTAATTCAGCTAAACTTTCTGCATTTCATTCACATCAGTGTTACTTTCTCAAGATAAAGTTGTGAAAGTAAACACTTTTATTCCCGAGTTGTATTGATTTTTTTTCATAAACTGACAGTAATGACAAGAAAAAATGTATATATTTGTACGAGGTTATTTATTGACCGTAATTTTTTTTTTATTATAGGCAATTGTGGGGAGAAAAAGCAGACATCGACAAATGAGTCCATCCTTTCAATGCTCCTTACCGAGATGGATGGAGTTGGAACGACGAAAATTGGAGGGCCTGGGATAACTAGCAAAAGTTACGA
>JAQGAG010000759.1:0-12990 GCA_034696835.1 Lepidocyrtus lignorum
CAAATGATAATCGACGATCTGTCCGTGGATGTGGCAGTGGAGCTATTCCAAACTGCGCACAAGTACTTACGATCTCAGCCATTTGGAGGGGGCGTTGCTACGCTTGTTCCTGAAAATGGATGTGGGCTGGTTCACTCCAGACGCCATATTGGAGTTGTATCTGTTCGTGAAGAAGTTGGATGTTTTTGAAGATTTGCGGGAGCACTGTCTTCTGATGATGACTTGGTTTGTGGAATTTTCAGAGATACGAAATATATATTTATTTGTAATTATTTGATTTCTTTAGTTTTGTTTTTTACGGTTTTAGCATGGACATGAACGATTTTCGAGCTTGTGAAGAATTTAAAAAACTGGAATCTCTTCAGTCCACGAATATTTTGTTTGAAATGGTTGAGTCTTTGAAGAAACGTGTGCTAATGCCAAAGTCTGATGGACGCGGGGTGAATAGGAAAGCGGAGGGGGACTAAATAATAAAATAAAAACATTTTACTGATGAGACTTTTTAGTTTTATTTCTTTGCTCATGCATCATGCATTTTGGATGAAAATATTTACATTCACTTTTTTTGGTTTAATTGAAAAAAATTAACATGGGCAAGAAAAGATGAGCCTCCGTACAAATGGATTAAAAACATTCGACCTTTTTATAACAATAAATGAACTTTTTCGCATATGGGTGACCTTTGACACATACATCCGTAACGTACATCAGCCCCGGCAAGCACCCAACAATGGAAACGACCAGCGTTGCCAGCCACCTTTTCCAGGTTGTGAACTGATCGCAGATGATCGTAATCATACCTCCGCTGAGGGAAGTCGCTGATAAGTAATGCGAAAAATTGTGGCGCCCAGCCGAATTTGGCGATTACTCGGGGGTACTGCAAAATCAACTAATCTTTTTAGTCCTGATGAGTTGATAAGCTTATGAGCTAGAAAACTTACAAGGACGACCAACGCTAGACCATGCAGGATGCAGGCCCACTCAGAATTTCTTTTCCAGTTTTAATTTCTTCCGGTATGCTTTAAGCACCAGATTTGCATTTTTAATCTTGTTGAACAGCTCATCATTAAACTAGCGAAAGGCCTGCGTTTTTCCTATCCGGAACTTTGTCGTGGGCTGATTATAATGTGCCGGGATCATGATCATGGCATCGCAAGGCGGAAGGACCTCAGTCAGAGGGCCGTCCTCGGTATTCCAGCTTTGGAACACCATTTACTAGATCTGTAAGCCAAGCCAAGCTACGACACAACTTAAGAAATTGGCCGAAATTAAGAAGCTCATTAATTATGAAGAAATTGGAGGCAGAAGCTCAAGGTAAATTGACGAAGACCATGTAAAAAAAGATAAATTGTATGAGCTTACATTTAATCCAATTCAAGTTTACAATTTATTATAAAACTGAATAAACCCTTTGTAAAAAAATGACATTATAACGTAGCCGTAAGCTATTGCATTTTTATTTTCAACAAAGTTGAAAATTGCATGGATCCAACCAAGCGTATTCGTGGGTGGCATTTATAGACAAAGTTGATACTCTTTGTCTTTGTCATGTCATCATCGTCATAAATGAACGGCGCCAGGTGCAGGTGTCTGTCTGATAGCTTCCGCGTGGAAATGCTCAATGCATCCATAAGAACACATTTATTTCACATTTTCGGGGCTCCTCGAGTTACAATGCCAAAGTCAAAGCACGTAGCCGCGGCTAGCCGTGAAAAACAGACAGACACTCGTCGCTGTTCCACGTGCTTTCATCTCTCCATTTTGTTCTAGATCTGCTTGGTAATAAGCGCTTTGCATTCAGCTTTCTTTCTCTTTTGTTTTTGTTTGTGGCTGTCCCATCCTTAAACATTTAATTAACTTGTGCTCAATTTTGCTAACTTTTTTTTTGTAATCAAAGTACTGATCGGTTTAATTGTCAAGTTCATCCCATTTATTCATCAGATTGAGGGAAATTAATGGAGAAGATGTCCCAAGAAGAAAAAATGTTGTTGTTAATTAACAACTACGACTACGTCATCAATGAAGGTGAATGATTTGAACCAATTAGTAATTTAGAAAAAAACTTTTTAATTTTTGTAAAATAGCCAGTATCACTCCTTTCTATTTAGTACTTTTGAATCTAGCTGCGGTATTTTATTAATTTTATGCTGAATTTGTATTTTTTTTTACTAATTATAGAGTCAGCGAAGGAAGTTGCGAAATTCCACTTGGAAGACATTAATCTGGATTGGGAGCACCAGCCGCACTTCCGCTTGAACTATTTGACTGAGTACTTCCGGGAGCAGAAAATTACTAACGGGTAATTTTAAAGATTTTTACAGCCCATTTTAAACTTTAATTTTGTGAATGAATTCATTCGAGTTAGATGATTACATCCTCGAGTATTTTTTTTATAACTTTTACAGTGGCCTAAACTACTTTACGATGGCAGCACACATCAATGAAAAGGCTCTGAAGGTCTTCTTCAATGTTCAACTCAACAGACAAGTCGTAGAGCGTCTTTGCAGTGCATTACCGGATCCCGTCATCCTCGTTGAATATAGCACCCCTCTGGAAAGCCAATCTAACCTTGATGATCTCCTTTCAATGTACGAGGGCTCACTAAGTACGCGGATTAATCTTCGAGGTAAGTCTTCAAATAAAACTTCAGGTTTTATCAAGAAGTATCTTATTAAATTTTGGTTTCACTCTTTTAACCTAACTAACGCGTAACCTATTTGCACATCGCAGAACTGGTAACTGCCGAGAATCGGAGAGACGATTGTGACTTCTACAATGCGACCTTATCAGCTCCAATCTTATGGACGAATGTACCCGTCAGCGGGATCCCGCCTAATTCATTTCGTCGTGGACTAATCCTCTTTGAAGGTGCCGGTTGCCGAGGCCGCTTCAACCTTTCCGTGGGATGGAAGGAACCGTCAGTCAAGATCAAAGACATTCAGATAAGCACGCAATACTTTATGGAGAAATTATTTCAGGATGAGGAGACCAAGGATTTGACCATCGTTGCAGGGAACGGGGCGGAGATAAAATGCCACAGGATCATATTTTCTGGTAAAAACTGTCCAAACATTTTCCGTTAAAATCTATATTTTCCCTTGTCAATTTAATGACATTTTGCTTTATTCTTAAATCAGCTCATTCCTCAGCATTCTCCCGAATGCTGTTCTCCCGGATCCCCACGAAGGAGGCGATTTTCGGAAGGTTTGAAATGTTGGAGAATTCTCAAGTTGGAGTCCAAACTCTTATCAAGTACTTGTATGGGATGCCAATGATAATCGAGGATTTGTCCGGGGATGTGGCAGTTGAGCTCTTCCAAACTGCACACAAGTTCCATCTCAGCCATTTGGAGGGGGCGTTGATACGCTTGTTCATGAAAATGGAGTTGAGCTGGTTCACTGCAGACGCCATATTGGAGTTGTATCTGTTCGTGAGGAATTTGGATACTCTGAAGGATTTGCGAGAGCACTGTCTTCTGCTGATGACGAGGTCTGTGGAACTTTTTTCAGAAACATTTAATTTTTATTTAATATTTTTTTGGTGTAATTCTCAGCAGTCCCAGCTTTTGGAATTGCTACTAATTTTAATTTTTTACTGTTTTAGCATGAACATGAAGGATCTTCGAGTTTGTGAAGAATTTCAGAAGTTGGATTCACTCCACTCCACGGATGTTTTGCTGGAAATAGTCGAGTGTCTCCAGAAACGTGTGCCAAACTCGGAGGAACGCGGGGTGAAAGCTGAGGGGGATGAGGCCTAATGATAAGATGGATATTCCTCTCAGAGAATGATAAGACTTTTTAGTTGTATTTTTGCAATTTTTATTATTAAATTTAATTGCCTATTAAGCATTGATTAGCATTTGTTCGACTGTACAATTTTGTTTGAAACAAACCTTTAGCTTAAGTTTTTTTGTTTGTTTGTATTTGAAAAAGATGAATTATTTGCTATTTTGTTTTTTCAAGTTTACTGTACGTTAGTAAGTTTTGTTAAGTTTTGATATTTAACAAACCATTTGCATTTAAAGATAATTTGCGAACTCTTATTGTGCGCAAAGCCTAGTTTATAAAAACATTTATCTTAACCATTAACTAGATAATAGGTGAGCTCATGTTCAGAGAACGAAGAAGAAGCTGTCTTTGTTTTACTTCGTGCTTACTAGAAATAATGTGTGTAGCATTCACATCACATATTATCTTTTAGTTTTTGGACAATCTGGAGTCACGTCTTAATTATTTCGTCTTATCCAGTTTACACAATTAAGTTAAGTTTTGATATTGCACAAGCCATTTATTTTACAGTTATGGATAATTTGCGATCTATGATTGGGAGCAAATCCGAGTTATAAAAAACTATTTATCTTAACTTGTTTCGTTTGAAGTGTACAATAAAATCTGTGCCTCTTACATAATAAAATTTTAGACCCGTTAAAATATAAAAAATATCCTTCCTTTCCCTTCTGCATCCCATCGCATCTTTGCGACGCGCATCTATGTGGACCCCATATCCAAGTTGGTTTCAAGGATTCCAGGAACCTCGTATTTCACAAAATGCAAAATTTTGATTTTAATGAACTAATTCCATTCTTTGGCTTGGCATGATATGCAATTAAATGTTCTACCTCTGTCAACGTGGCCGACTTCCTCGTTGCCCCAGCATGAATAGCCCATACCGGAACAAGATTCACAGCGAAGGCAGTCAGAAGCCAACCACAAACAAGAAATATGACTAACATAAAAAGGTTGAACAAAAAACAAAAATTAAATTAATTAAAATTAATGACAGTCAAATCCATTCATACACTGGATTAAACTTACTTGTGGTATTTTTCAGATCAGATAATCAGATAGCGAATTCGCCACACAAACAGATAATCCCCAACAGGGCCTCCAATAAATCCCCACTTTTTTCCATCCAATCATAAATTTCCTAAAGTTTCCCGCTTTCCAAATTATTTGGGAATGACGCAACCAAAAATTTGACCATCGTTGCGGGGAATGGAATGGGGCAGAGATAAAATGTCATACGCTCATATTTTCTTGTGAAAACTGACTAAAGTTAACCCAACATTTTATGATCAAAATAAAATTTTGTTGATGACATTTTTATTTTCCTTTTAAATTGTCAGCCCATTATCCCGCATGTTCCCTCGTGTCATCCTCCCAAACTCCCATGGAGGAGGAGATTTGAAAGGTCGGAGAAAATTCTCAAGAAGGAGTCTGAACTCTTATCATGTATTAGTACATGAGACGCAAGACGCAAATAAATGATAATCGAGGATATGTCCATGGATGTATGTGGCAGTGTAGCTCTCCCAAGAACGTCTCCCTTAAGAAGATCTTCCAAGAGCTTATCATTAAGTCACTTTTCATAATATCATGACTCTACAGCGCACCACATCGGAATATGTAGTGATCAGGAAATAAGCAAAATAACACAATAAAAAATTAAGAAAATTTATTTTTAAAACAATTAATTTAATTGTTTTTAAGCTAAATGCGTTTGCATTTACAAGGGACGCTGAAGCATCCGTAAGCCAAGGATGAACAAAGGACATTTTTATGATGCTTTGTCCGCCTCGCTAAATTCTCCTATCCTATGCGTGCTCCGGTAACAAGGGTGGCTGTAGTATGGGAAGGAGTACTCAAGCCATGCTAATCCGGGGGCTTGAGTAATGCACCCGCTTAGCATCGTTTCGCATCATATTTGCCTCAACCCCTCACCCCACTTTTGTGCTTTCTCCCGTGTTAAGATTTATGATGGGGACTTTCACTTTTGCATTATTTGCATCAGATTTGAGACGAGAGTTGGTGTGGAAGGCATTTAACTAACTGCGAAAGATTAATTTACGAGAAAAATATTTGTTTTAGCTTTGCTTGAACAGAGTAAATCGACTGCCACGGCTTTGATGAGTACGGACCTACTTCTCGCTCAAAGGTCAAAGTTCAACCATGTCTGGAGGAGTTCCAACAACTCCTTTATCTGATGCGGAGATGCAGATGAAGGCTCAGAAATTAGTTAAGCAAAAGGAGCTCTTGGACATCCAGTTCAAAAAAGTAGAGTTGGAATTGAAGCAAACAAAAATGCGGGTGATGGAAGGCTGGGAAAAGGCGAAGGCAAAAGAAGCGACAGGACTGATAACCCATAACCAAAATGACAACATGTCACCCCCAACGCCAAAGGGAGGCCGCCACAGTGGGATACAAGGAGCTGGTGAAGATCAAAAACATTCAGATCGGTGGTCAATACTTTTTTGGGGAATTATTTGAGGATGAGACGACCAAGGACTTTACCATCGTTGCGGAAAATGGGGCGGAGATAAAATGTCATTCGATCGTATTTTCTGGTGAAAACTTAATTTTTTTTGAGCAAAAATGATGAATACAAAATTTAAAAATTAGCCTTCTCAATTTAAATGCGTTGACATTTATTTTTTTAATTAGCCCACTGCCCAGCATTTTCCCGAATGCTTTCCTCCCAAAATCCCATGAAGGATGCGCTATCCGGAAGGTTTGAAATGTCGGAGAACTCTCAAGATGGGATCCGAACTCTTATCAGGTACTTGTATGGGATGCCGTTGGCCATCGAGGACCTGTCCGTGGATGTGGCATGTGGCAGTGGAGCTCTTCCAAGCTGCGCACAAGTACGACCTAAGCCATTTGGAGGGGTCGTTGCTGCGCTTGTTCATGGAAGTGGATGCGGGCTGGTTTACTCCAGACGCCATATTGAAGTTGTATCTGTTCGAGAAGAAATTGGATTCTCTGAAGGATTTGCGAGAGCACTGTATTCTGCTGATGACTTGGTTGGTGGAACTTTCTTTTAGAAAAATTTCAAAATATGTTTTGGTCTAATGAGTAGCAGTCCTTGTGATGAAAGCCTACTAATTTATATTTTTTTCTCGTTTTTAGCATGGACATAAAGGATTTTCGAGCTTGTGAAGAATTTAAAAAATTGGATTCTTCGGAGTCTACCGATATTTTGATGGAAATGTTCGAGTCTTTCAAGAAACGTGTGCCAAAGTCGGAGGAACGCGGGATGAAAAGGAAGGTGGATGAGGCCTAATGATAAGATGGATACCTTTTAGGGATTGATAAGACTTCGGATTTGAAGTGATTAGTTCTAGTATAATTATAATTTGTTCGACAATGTAATTTTGTTGGGAACATACCTTTTAGTACATACCGTTCGTTTGTAAATAAAAAATATAAATTATTTGCCATTTTGTTTTTCAAATTTATTGTACAACATGTTATGATATTTAACTTTTAACTTCATTTATAGATAGTTTGCAATCTTTTATTGTGGGCAAATTATAGTTTATAAAAACATTTATCTTAACTTGTTTTGTTTGAAATGTACAATAAAAACTGTGCCTTACACAATATGATTTGAACCACTTTAAAATTTAAAAAATCTTCTTCCTTTCCCTCTGCATCCTTCTCTTTGCGAAAGTCCTGCCATTACTTACGAAGTTTGGGCTCTTGTGGACCCCATCTCCAAGTTGGCTTCAAAAATTCCAAGAATTTCATTTTTCACAAAATGCAAAATTTTCATTTTAATTAACTAATTGCATTCATTATCTTACACTTAGCGACTTTAGCTAGATAGGCAAGTTTTATTCTACTCTTTTAACGTGCTCGCCTTTCTCGTCACCACAGCATGAATAGCCCAAGCTGGGACAAGACTCACGGCGAACGCAGTCAGAAGCCAACCATAAACTAGATATAATTTGCAGACTATGTTAGCGGTAGCAAAAAATAATTAAATAAAGTACAATTACCGATAGTTTAATTTATTCTTGCACTTTTAAACTTACTCGTGGAAACTTTCGGATATTTTCACCCCATCAAAGGTAAACTCCGGTGAGGAGATCAGATAATACAACAGATTCGCAAATAGCCCCACAGGGATCACAAATCCCCAGCAGAGCCTCCAATAAATTCCGACCTTTCTCCCCAATCATACATTCAATATTATTGCAGAAGTTACTGGGGCCATAGGCATATGATACCCTTTCGCGCACATGGCGCATTCCAACGTGGCCATGATGTAAATTATGAAGCCGGCTCCGTAGTGATCGATAAATGTCGAGCATGAGCATTCCTAATTTACCTCGGGGGTATTCCAAATTATTTAATTTACTTAACCATCCTTTTTTTAGTCCTGATCATTTGAAAAGCTTATGAGTTTGTAAACTTACAAGGACGAACGAACGCTAGACCATGCAGGCCAACTCAGAATTTTTTTCACAATTTTATTTCCTTCCGGTATGCTCAGCACCAGATTTGGATAACTTGCTTGTCAGACTGTTTGTGTTCCATATGGGATCACAAATACGGATTTTGATTAATTTTTGTACATTATATATCCGTTTATCCGTTTAGCCATGTTGTAAAACAAGTTAATTTTTCCATGTATTTACATGGTTTATCCATGTCATTTTTACATGGAATGTAAAAATTCAGTCGCACCCTGATTATAGTGATTATAATGTGTCGGGATCATGATCATGGCAAGATGGAAGGACCTTAGTCAAAGGGCCGTTCTCGATAACCCAGCTATGGAACAACATTTACTAAATCTGTAACGTAAGCCAAGCTAATAGTAAGCTACAAAACACAGTTTAAGTTTTTATTTTTAACAACAAGTTATTTGCATGGATTCAGCCAAACGTATTCGTGGGTGGCATCATAGACAAAGTTGACTGTCTTTGTTTCACTCCGTGCTTTACTGAGAATAACGTAATTATGTAGCATCAGCATCATCATCTTCATCTTGAACAGCGCCATGTGTCTGACTGCTTTCGTGTGGAAATGCATCCATGCATAAGGATTCATTGCATGCTTACTAGGGATATAACGTAACCATCAGCACTAGCACCATATTATGTCTGTTCATTTCTGAACAATCCAGTCATGTCATTCATGTCTTGTCTTGATCAAATCCAGTCGAACGCAAACCTCTCAATAAACAGCAAAAAGAGATAAATAATACAGACATATTATCTCTCCCTTGTTGTGGTAAATATTAGTATTTATGACAATTAAGCACTTTTCCATTCACAAGTTTGTATTTTTCTGAACCATTTAATTAACTACAACCCGTTCAAGTTTGTTAACATTTTTTAACTAACTAAATACGAAACGGCTTAATTGTCAAATCTATCATATTACTCCCCGTTTGGCCGTTTACTCATCATACCGAGGGAAATTGCTTAATCTGTCAGGAGGATGTCACAAGAAGCAAAATTGTTGCTGTTAATCAATGACCACCACTTTGTCATCCATCAAGGTACATGCTTTTAAACATAATGGAACCAATTAGTAATTATTTTTAGAAAACATCACATTTTAATTTAGAATTTTACTACATGTTGTTGCTCTCCAACAAGTGAATAGAAATAGGAATATCTGTGCTTCCAAAAAAAAGTGTTATGAATAACCAACTATGTATCCAATATTTTTTAATTTACTTTCATTGGAACATTTATTAAACTATTAACTCTAGAGTCGGCAACAGAAGTTATTGAATTCCATTTGGAGGACATTAACCTTAATTTGGAGCACCAACAACCGGACTATCGCGTAAACTCTTTGACTGAATACTTTCGGGAGCAGAAAAATACTAATGGGTAATTTTTAAAGTTTTTTACGACAATTTTTAAACCTTAATTTGGCGATTGATTTAGCTGATTACGTGAAATAATATGTCATGCCTATTTTTGCTGTACAGAGGCTTCAAATACTTTACGCTGGCTGCCCACTACGATCAGAGGTCAAAGGAGGCCGTTTTCATTGTTCAACTGAAAAAGGAACTCATCGAGCGTCTTTGCAGTGCATTGCCACTACCCTTCATTGTCGTTAGTGGGACTTTGGAAAGCCGGCCTGACCCGGGTAACCCTGATTCGATGCCCAAAGGCTTTATAAAATTCGTTCTTAATTTGCAAGGTAGTCTGAAGCAAATTTAGTTTAATTATTTATTAAAATTAGGGATAAGGTTTTAAAGTAACTTAATGTAATTTGCTATCATCGTAGAACTGATAACTGCCGAGACATGGAGAGACAATCGTGACTTCCACACTGCAACCTTTTCAACTACCCTCATATCCCTTGCCCCAAATGAGGTCTCCAAATTCCAGTTAGCATTAGCTAATCATGGATTTGTTCGCACTATTCGTCCAATCCAGTTTGGATTCACGCTTGCTTCACGTCCAGTTGTTCCCAGAGCCGTACGTCATCGTGCCACTCCCACTGCAGCTTTCGGTTTCCGTTTCCGGGTTCGCTTCAACCTTTCAGTGGGATGGCTGAAACCACTCAAAATCAAGAATATTCAGATCAGCACTCAAAACTTTATGGAAAAGCTATTTCAGGATGAGGCCACCAAGGATTTGACCATCGTTGCAGGGAACGGGGCCGAGATGAAATGTCACAGGATCATATTTTCTGGTAAAAACTGTTACAAGATTTTACGATAAGAAATGCATTTTCCCTTCTTAATTTTGCTTTTTCTTAAATCAGCCCACAGCCCTGTATTTTCTCGTATGTTATCTTCCCAAAATCCCATGAAGGAGGCGAGTTCCGGAAGGTTTAAAATGTCCGAGAATTCTCAAGTTGGAGTCCAAATTCTTATCAAGTACTTGTATGGGATGCCAATGGTCATCAAAGACATGTCCGTGGATGTGGCGATAGAGCTGTTCCAAACTGCGCACAAGTACGATCTCAGCCATTTGGAGGGGGCGTTGCAACGCTTGTTCATGAAAATGGAGGTGAGCTGGTTCACTCCAGACGCCATATTGGAGTTGTATTCGTTCGTGAAGAAGTTGGATATTTGGCAAGATTTGAGGGAGCACTGTGTTGGGCTGATGACCAGGTTTGTGGAACTTTTTCAGATTTATTTTGGTTTTGGTGTTATTTTCCAGTAGTCCTTGTGGATGAATGGCTACTAGGTAATTATTTTTTTTACGGTTTTAGCATGGACATGGAGGAGCTTCGAGCTTGTGAAGAATTTAAAAAATTGGAGTCTGGGGAGTCCACCGATGTGTTGCTGGAAATGGTCAAATGGTTCAAGAAGCGTGTGCCAAAGTCGGAGGAATGCGGAATGAAAAGGAAGGTTGATCTTGATAGTGATAGTGATACTAGTGATAGTGATAGCGATGATAGTGATGATGAAGACTAATGATAAGCTGGATGCCTTCCAGAGATTGATAAGACTTTTTAGTAGTGTTTGTCGCTTATGCAATTATATTTTTCAGAAAACATCAATTACCATAATTTATTTCAATTTCAAATATTGATATTGAACAAGCCACTTTACATTTATAGATAATTTGCGATCATTAACTATTGGTAAATCCGAGCTTAGAAAAAAATATTTATCCTAATTTGCTTTATTTATAATGTTCTATTAAAACCTATTATGTATTAAAAATATGATACGAACACGATACATAATAATTGAACATAAGTTTAAACAGAATGTAATTCAAATTCAGAATTTATTGCAAACTGAATAAAATTGTACATTGAAATAAAGTAACTTCAATGTAACTTGTGAATTTATTATTATTATTTAAAAAAAATCATTTTCATAATTAGTCAAGCGTATGCTCACATACCATGAATTAGATAATAAGCTCATCTTCAGAGAACGAAGAAGTTGTTTTTGTCTATCTTTTTGCTTACTAGAAATAATGTGCAGCATCACAAATCTTTTAGTTTAGTTTCTGTCAATGAGTCATATGTCTTAATCATTTCGTATTATGTAGTCTAGTTTACACAATAGTTATGCTACACACTACACACAACACAAGTTGTAATATTGAACAAACCATTTATTTTATAGTTATGTATATTTGCAATCATTAATTTGGGGGTAAATCTGATTGTGAGTTTCTAAAAAATATTTATCTTAACTTGTTTCCGTTGAAATGTGTAATAAAAGCTGTGCCTTAACATAATATGATTTGAAACATTAAAATATAAAAAATCTTCTTCCTTTCCTCTCCGCATCCTCATCTTTGCGAAAATCTTGCCATTCCTTACGAAGTTTGAGCTCCTGTGGGCCCCATCTCCAAGTTGGCTTCAAAGATTCCAGGAATTTCTTTTTTCACAAAATGCAAAATTTTCATTTTAATTAACTAATTGCATTGATTGGATTGGCGTTGGCATGATGGGGAATTATATTCTACCTCTTTTAACGTGGCCGACTTTCTTGTCTCCACAGCATAATTAGCCCATGCGGGAACAAGACTCACGGCGAAGCCAGTCAGGAGCCAACAACAAACTATAGATAATTTACAAAAAAAAAGCATTGCAAAATATAATTAAATTAAATTAATTACAGACAGTTTAATCCATTCTTGCCTTTTTGAACTTACTCGTAGCAACTCTGGGATATGGCCCCTTATCACAGGTATACTCCGGATGCGGAGATCAGATATTACAACAGATTCGCAAATAGCCCCACACAGGTATCCCAAATCTCCAGAAGAGCCTCCAATAAATTCCGACCTTGCGCCCAATCATAAATTCGATATCATTACAGAAGTTACTGACGATGAGACCACAGACATATGACTCCCCAGGGCATTCCAACATGGCCATGATGTAAATTATGAGGCCGGCTCAGTAGTGATCGATAAGATCGAGCATGAGAATCCCTCCCAAAAAATACAAACATGTAAAGAAATTTATAATTGACTGGATTTACTTTGCATGAATGACAGTTGTCACAGAGTGACCGGCCTGAGGAGAAGGAACATTACTGCGAAGATTTGTGGCGCCCAACCGAATTTTGCGATTGCTTGGGGGTACTGCAAAATCATATAATTTTTTTATTCTAACCATTTAGTCCTGATCAATTGAGAAGCTTATGAGTTTATCTAATAACTAACAAGGACGAACCCTTGAGCAGTCCCATTTATTACGTAGCTGAAAGCTAGTATAGCGATTAGTTGGGATATCCGTCTGTCTGTCTGTCTGTCTGTCTGTCTGT
>JAQGAG010000760.1:0-12983 GCA_034696835.1 Lepidocyrtus lignorum
CCACCCAGAATTTACTATCTAGTCCCATGTTCAAACTTGTAACGTGGAGAGAACACCCCTTCAAACTTGGCTTTTGTACCCTAACCAATATCTGGTTCCATGTTCCATCCACATCGTAAAGACGTTTATATTTGTACGTAATTTAAGAGCATTTACATTCATAAATTTTATTCCAAATCCACTACAGGTGGCATGTACCAATTTTGGTAAAAGTTTCTAAAAGCACACCGTATAGATACCATTTCCTGGTGGTTTTGTCTGTCTATTTACTACATCTATATCTATTTCGAAGTGTGCAAATATAGATTTGGACATTGTTAGAATTTAGTACAGCTTTTTTGATGAGCATATATTATTGAAAGTTAAAAGGAATATTTCACATTTCATCACTTTGTTTTACTTCCATTGTTACATCAATTTGCCTCGGATTTAAGCAAGGACGGAGATATTTCATTACCAATTACAGAAACGTACGTCAATCTAACCCTTAAATTTAAAACCCGATATACCAGTGTCTTGTTTTTGAAGAATTTCTAAAATAACTTTCATTACATTTGCCCATAAAAATACAAAAATACAGCTGTAACGGAATACGGCAAGGATGAAGACATACACATCATGTGCTGAGTTGAGATTGTATTTTATGCCTAACTGGCAACTCAAACCCTTTTATCCAATACTCCTATGCCATATTGCAATGTAGTTTATGTGCAAGGAACAACTAGAATACTTCACACAGACAAAAGCATGAACTGCACGGTATTCTCTCATTCAATAACATATCTAGCCTCCACACACTCCACATGCTCAATCTTATATTTTAAGTTTTTCTTATCTTGTTCTATTTTGTTCACAAGTTCTTAGGGATCGGGAGAAATCTTTCATCAATATTGTTAAAGCCCGTACCTACCCTATTGCATTGAATTTAGATGATTGCAGTTTCCTTAAAAACGAAAAACTTAACTAGCTAACTAGTAGTACCTTACGAAAATATCAAATTTATAATTCTCCGCGATGCAATTTTATGTTTAAGGTTAGACAATACACCAAATGACCAAAAGCGAAAAGTCAATAATGACGATCGGTAATTTGCTTGATACCATAAGATGAAAAACCAAAGATATATAGTTTTGATCGAAAATCGTTTTAGTTTAGAGCGTTTGGATCATATTGAATTCTATGCGCTAATATTAACTTAAACTAAAGGAACAATTGTCAACAATAAAAAAAGCCAATAAACACTTATCAGAGATTTTAACCATTTAACGTAACATTTATTAGCTATTGCAGATACTGCAGGTATTATTGTAACAATAATAAAAGTTAATTCATATATCATATAAAAAAAGTAAATTCAATGTTTGTTTGACCGAATAATAATTTAGGTATATTAAGAAAAAAGGGTAAAAAACTAATGCTATAAGCTTAGCATAGAGACCCACAAAAACCAACAATATTCATTTTCATTTAGAGTTTAAGTACGTAAATTGTAAATATAATGCTATAGTGTGAAAGGGAAAGCTAAATAATTCAGTCCTTCATTTTGAATAAAGAAAGTACAGAATACGTTGATACAGTGTAAAAGAGAAAGCCTAGTCCTTCTTTCTAAACTCAAACTCCTTCATTTCGAAAAGTATCAAGTACATTACTAAGATGTGAAATCGAAGAGAAAGTCACACGTTACACCTAGTCCTCGATGTAGTAAGAAAGAAAGTACAAAACAAATACAATGCTACAGTACAAGTGAAAGTCTTCCAGTCAATCTTCAATTAAAATATCTAGCCCGCAAGCCGCAAACTATCTACATCATTTTACCTACCTAACTTATCCTAACATGGATTACGTACAATTACACAGTTAGAGTTAGGTAATCGTAATTGTAATCTGCATACTAGTCGAAAACCGAAGCAATTCAGTTTTCACTTTCAGTTCATAGTTCATTTCATTTCAATAATATATTTTACACCAACCCTATTAAAGCTAAAAAGTCAGAAAAAGGAAAAAAAAAACTATTTCAATAACACCACCATATACTACCGGTACTGGTACTAATATATAACCTAAGAATTTCATTCAAATTTTGAAAAGCTGAAGCTGAGTATTTCCACCCCACACAAAAAGTCTCTTATTATCATACAGTAAGTCTAAAGTAAGACGATACATTACGCAATCACAGAAGTTTCTCCTCCTTCCCTCCAATTCAACCCAAAACAGCTAACACTTTCTCCTCATGGCTCACTTTTCTCTCCAGCTTCTATCCCTCCGACTACAGCTGCTGTGTCTTCCAATGCGTTCGTTTGATCTTCTTCACTGTAGTAGACTTCACTTTCATAGTAAGTAAACTCGTAATCAATCATGATGTCTTGTCCAACGAAGTAAGACGTCTTGGGGAAAGCATTGCCTGTAATGAGAGTATACGCTTTCCCTCCAGCTTCAAGCTTCGCATAGTCCAAGTCGTCACTCTCCCCTAGATGGAGATGGCAGAGAAAATAATTTACTTTCGCTTTATTAACCATAAATATATTAAGCTTGCATTAAAATGATAATTATTATCTTAAGAGCTTCCAGCATATAAAACGAACCGGAAACCTCGTCTCCATCAACCGTGAACGTGCACTTGAACCACGGCTTGCTCATTCCCCTCCTGTCTGGTTCCCCTTCAATAATTTTCACATTTTCCGAAATACTCAGCCCCCTTTCTTCGGCGAGCTCATCCACCTTCTTGAATACCTTCGGGTCAAGGTACAGTTCCTCAGGGATCATGGTCTTGGGAACTTGACCTTCGGGGTATACTTCACCCAATCTTCTCAAAAACTCCCGAGCCGAGATTTCTCTAGCGACAGCCTTACGCGAGGACTCAGCCATACCTGAAAACGCAATAGCGAAAAAGCAAACATTATGTATTATTAGTTGATAGTTTTGATTCCTGAACGGAAGGAAACAATCAAGCATAATTAAATTAAATGAGATTGCCGTTGTAAATTCAATTCAGTCTTAAATTAGCGATATATTATGGATAAACTGAACTTACCTGAAATGTCCCCACACTTTATTTCGCAGCGCCATAAATGAGCAATATCATTGTTCTCCTCCACCAACTTCCCGATTTTGACATGGATGATCATTCCCTTCCCACTCAGAAATTCCACAGCTCGATAAGGAGTAGTCGTCCTTGGGGCCAATCTGGGTCGCTTCATTGCCACGCTCTCCCCTGCATCATCGTCAACGTCCATCATGAGCCCTTCTAATCCATTTTCTTGTCGACTTCGACCGTTCGACCTCCGCTTGAATCCCCTATCCCGGTTTTCCTCGTTCTCTTGAACAATGAGGTCATCCAAGGACACAGACATCGGGTCAACCGCCTTATTCAATTTCACCGTTAAACCAGTCGAGTTATTAGAACGCTCCCTTCCTGCAAAACTCCTTCGCCTTCCGCAGCCATTTTCGGTGAAAATTGTGGCATAATCATAAGCATCGACCTTGTTGGCTGCTGATGGAGGGGGAGGGGGTTGCCTTTCAATCGAAGCTCGATTGAATGATCTCCTCCCACGCCCTCTACTCGTCTCGAGCAACTCATCCAATGACATAGAGTCCTCAGAAATCTTCACAACCCCCTCTTCCTTCGGAGCCCTGGAGGAGTTCCTCACAATCCTCCTTCCTTGACCTCTACTCTTCTCAATCAAGTCATCTAATGACATAGAGTCCTCAGAAATCTTCACAACCTCCTCTTCCTTCGGAGCCCTGGAGGAGTTCCTCACAATCCTCCTCCCTTGACCTCTACTCTTCTCAATCAAGTCATCTAATGACATAGAGTCCTCAGAAATCTTCACAACCTCCTCTTCATTCGAAGCCCTGGAGGAGTCCCCCAAATTCCTGGCATTCCTCCCACGCGGGTCCCTCGGAATCCTCATAAATTCCTGCCTAGCACCATTCGGAGCCCAGAAATCCCTCACAACCTCGCTATTTCCCCCAGTAATTGGAAGGTCGTCATTCTCGTCACCAGTCTTCGACTTATAACTTGGGGGCTTGATTATCCCTCTCCGCTGCACCACTTCCTCCAAGGACATGAAGACATCTTCTTGATAGTCCCCTCCCCTGCCCACACCTCGACCCCGACCCCCACCAACCAAACTCTGATCTCCCAACTTCCCAGTGACCTCCACACTATAGAGGAACTCATCTATGCCACTCATCTCTCCAGTTTCTCGATATCCGGCTCAGATTAACAATTAAACTACCCCCAAAAAAATTAGCTAAGATTATACAATAATCAATCAAGTCACTCTCAGTTCGCACTGGTGACTGGGCAAAGTTTATAATAATTTCAAAGTTTTAAAACACTTAAAAATAGTCACTCTCTAAAAACAACAAAATGGCGGAGGAGCTTCCTCTTCAGAGCAGTTCCAGTTCAAGAATGAAAGCGTTCGTTTCCTTCTTCAATTTACGATACGATCCAGCCGAGTTGTCGTCGAGCCAGCCAAAGTCAAATGCACTTTACCAATCACAAACTCAAACAAGGATGCATGAAAGAAAAAAATGCGCTTGATTGTGAGTGCATTTTTGTACAAAAAATTTGAATATACGGCTTATCGGATGCGGCATGCGACGCGACGGCTATGCATAGCTATGGCTATGTACTTCACTGCTATATTACTGTCTGGCTATGTGGTGGTCGTGTCGTGTCCTGTCGCCATCATCGCTGGGCGAGCACATCCGCATCCATATTCCATATATCCAAATTCCAAACTAAAGCAAAAACGTCCTTATTCGCGGAAACGAAACAATGCAATGCATGGATCACTTTGTGATTTGAATATTTTGTATATACCGAAGCTAAGGCAAATTTATCTGACTTTTGACATGCAAATTAAGACGAAAATCCGGAGATGGTTTTCTCTGTTCAGTTCAGATCAGACTAATTGGCAATTAGCATTTTATTCCAAGACAAATCCAAAAAAGGATCGGATGTTCGGAGTTGAGGACTGACATGACATGAAAAGATCGAGGATTGGATGCCGGATGCGGACCGACATGCGCATGTGGAATGTGAATAGATCTAGATCTAGATGATTTTGAGCATGCATGCATAGTTAGAAAGAAATCAAGAAGGGATAATTTGGAATTTTTGGATTATTAGATTAGAAGGGAAATGGATTTGGATTTGGATAAAATGCAAAATTATGTTTTTTCCTCGCATATCGCATCAGCTATCAGCAGAATAATGGATATAATATGCGGATGCAATGAAATGAAGAGAGAGCGTTTTCTCGTGGACCACACACCGCGCCATCCCATGCATCCTCAATCCTAATTATGAGCAACAAAGAGACGAGAGAGTCGAGACGGAGTAGTGGAAGAAGGAAAGCTAAAAGCAGCTCATTCATAAATATACGCACTACGACTACGCAGCTGATGAACGTTTTGAGTTTTGGTCTTGTGGTCATCTCATTTCACATCACATCATCCCTTTTGGACTGAAGTAGTAAACAGCTGATTGTCATTTGCTCATGGTTTCTCCTGATTAGTTCTATTTAACTGCGGTGGTAAAAGCCATGAAGTTTAATTAAACTTGTCACTGGACAGGTAAGTTGGGCTATATAATTTAACTGTAATTTTAAAACAAAAGTGATTTGATCAGTAAAAAATTGTGTAATTGAGTGAGTTGCAAAATTTCTTATTTTAATGGCTTGTTTTTAAAGAGAAAGTTATGCACAATCATTTTCAAGTGTTTGTTTCTTTCTGTCTACAGCTGATCGATCAGGAAGTGACATGTGGGCCGCCCAACTGTTCCGGAGTTACGGTACGAAAGTGGTAGCAACTGCCACTGTGAAGGGGGTCAAAGGAAAGAGACTTATCCCGACCAGAGCAGCGTTATCTTTGGTAAGTAAATAGTAAATTGTAAATTCGAAGAGCGGTTTGTCTTTGACCTAGATCTGCCAAAATGCGATCTTCTTTCGCTTTTGAAGTGAAAGTTGAAGCTTTTGTGAATGTGAATGCATGAAAAACCTAGCACACTTACAAGTTGGGCTCGACTCCATCCGCTGGGGAACATGACGGGTTAAATTTTTTATTAATCTTGATTTTTATTTGATCTTTTGCAGACTTCCTCAGCAGTAAAAAGGATTAAAGAGCTGCTTCAAGAACAAAAGGATTGTGTAAGGGAGAATATCAGTCATAATGTAATCTTTCTTTTTCAAGCTTGATGGTGGATTGGTGGGGCGTGACTATTTGTGTTTAATTGGTTTTGGGTTCTGGTTCATATTTCAGATCGGAATTCGAATAGGAGTAAAGCAAAGAGGTTGTAATGGACTAAGCTACACATTAGAATATGCGTCAACGAAGGCAAAGATGGATGAAGAAGTTCTTCAGGATGGTTAGTCAATTTATGAAATGCCAAAACCATTAATATCCTAGTCTGATAATCACTCAACCTTTGATTTTGCATTGCTTTAATTTTCATTAATAATTAACTTTATGATGTGTACAGGTGTTCGGGTTTTGATAGATCAGAAAGCTCAACTAACCCTCTTGGGAACTGAAATGGACTATCAGGAGTCGCAACTCGCGTCAGAATTTGTATTCAACAATCCCAACATCAAGGGGACCTGCGGTTGCGGAGAAAGTTTTTCTATTTAGTCATCTCATCAGTCATCGTTTGCCAAGTGCTAACATTTTTACTATTTAAAATACAAACTACAGCGAAATTATTAGGTGTCAGTAGTTAGTATTAAAATGCGTTATGATATTAAATAATATGTTTTATTTATTAAGATGAAGATAGATTTTATAAAATCTCATTCACTCTGCATGGGTATGTATAATGGCTCTCAAATGAGAATGTGTAGTGTACACAAACTAGTTAACTATTTAGTATATAGTAATATAATATGAAATATTTATTCGTAGAGATGATAATTAGACGAAGACAATATTTTAGATACTAAATACTAAATTACATAAAAATAGAACATGTTTCCTCTTTGTCATTCTATTCATCAAGGCATGGATATATGACGTATGTAGTACTAACTTCCCTTTGTATCAACAAGAGCAATCAATCAAAAACGAGTTGTTTTTAAAATTATTTTGCTTCTAAATTTTAAAAATGTGAACCGAAAATCTTATGTAACGAAAAATATAGCTTTATAAACTATAAACTACAGCTAGTCAGATCAACTAAAAAATTGTAGTAAAAGAAGATTGATTATATTTTTGTCTAGCAAAATTTTAACGAACTCGCAAAAATACGTGTATGTACTTATTTTTGAAAATCGCTCATAAAAGAAGTGAGTCATAATACTCATAATTAATTTATCTTTAATCATTCCTCCAGTTAATCCTAACCCTGTCATTCATATTCATACTAGTAGACTAGCAGCTCAAAGTCATTTTTAAATGTCAGGGCGCTTTTGATGGTTGTCGATGTCGATATATCATATCGTCTTATGGTCTTATCTTTAAGCCTTATCTTTACTTTGAAAAATAGCAGCTTACAAAACAGGGTTTTCGCACGGCTCGACTGACTTGGCTACTTTCTCCTTTCACAGTGAAAGTTTCACTTCATTCATTGATTCATTTATCGCTTTCTCTCTTCTCGATCCTTCATTCATGTTTGTTATGTGAATAGGGACTTTCACCTGCTTTCACTTTTACTCCGCCCACCTAATCAGGGCTTCCTCCCTTTCATCATTCCTCATGATCGGCATCAGAGACTAAAATTTTACAACCCTCTTACCGCCAAAATGCATTAACTGTACTTGTCCATGTCACATATTACCCCATGCCTAGATGGTACAGTTAAAACGTAATCCATCCCTTACTGCAAAGTTTAACATGGTTAGGATACGTTGCGGCATCCAATCTCCGATATTTTTAGCATTATTAGTACAGAGCAGTATTGTGTTGAGTGTTGAGCGAGCGGCAATCGGCACTTCTATATGAGCGGTATTTCTCGCTTGCTTTATGTTATTCCTACAGCTCGTTCATGATTCCGCAAAGCCGGCTACAGAGAAAGCGCGTAATATAGCAGGTTTAAGAGTAATGCAAGTTTTCGGCTAATTTTGACAATTAGCGTGTAGCCTAAGACATGCGTATTTTGAACGCGCTGTAGACTTTATTGTTTTTACGTGTTTCGGGATGAGATACTCGATCGTATTGAGAAAAGTACTTCATTTGGAGTCGAGCGCTGACAGCGATTGGATTGGACAGGATTGATTGAAGTAAGTGTTTTAATCGCATCGCATTTTTAATTGATTGGGATTTGATTTGATTGATAGTGCGAGATCAGCTTTTTTAATCAGTCATCAGTTCAACATTGTTTTGATAAGTGGTTATCTTTGAGGAAGACTGATAACAAGTTTTAGATAATCTAAATACTCCTCCTCCAAGTTTCAAGTTTATCAAAATCTAACGGCAGCAGCATCATCATGGCCAAGGTTCATGTTTCGAATGTGGTGGTCCTTAACAATCCCTGTGAATTTAATACCCCTTTCCAGTTTGAAATCACTTTCGAGTGTATTGAAGAGCTTAAGGAAGGTTAGTTAAAGATAATTTAAGTAGCATATAATGGTTGGCAAAATTGTTTGTCATTATTGACATAATGTTCAATGTTAGCATGTAATTTGTTTGAGTAGGTGGGCCAGGCAGGTCCGTCTCCTTATCATAGACTCTGACGCTTTCTTTTTCGCAGTCACTTAACTCCACGTCTTTTCCTTTGCTTATCAACAAGCGCTGAAAAGTTAACTGTATCCGAGCTTTATATCCTGCCTTTGTCTTGGATTTTTGTCTGTTGTGTTGTAATTGTACGTTCTGTAAGTTGTCATTTAACTTGCTTTGTAACATTTATGTACTTTTTGTTTCAGATTTGGAATGGAAGATCATTTACGTTGGCTCAGCAGAAAGCGAAGCTTATGATCAGGTTCTTGATACCGTGTTTGTGGGACCTGTACCGGAAGGTCGTCACATGTTTGTGTTTCAGGTAACTATATTTTAATTTTCCTCGTATAGTAATTAATGGATGGATGGATATGGTTTTAGTGAATATGATGATGATAACAAACTTTGATCCTAACAAAAGTTATGAGGAAACATTTAACTTCCTTGGATGTCTGATACGCAAAGCAAAAGGTTCAATTGGTGGTAGTGGATGTATAAAATGAAGGATGCGTAAATAGATCACAAAAAAGTAATTTAGTTCTTGTTCATTGTTTTAATTTTAGGCGGATCCCCCAGATACGTCAAAGATCCCCCTCGCCGACGCCGTGGGTGTTACTGTTGTATTGCTAACTTGTTCTTACAGAGGGAAAGAATTTGTTCGAGTAGGCTACTATGTGAATAATGAATACTCAGATCCAGAACTTCGGGAAACCCCACCGACATCCCCTCAGTATGAAAAGGTACTTAAAATATTTTTATGCTGACTTTGAACTTTTTTGGAAATTTTGAAGCTTGGAACTTGGCCAAAATCTAACAAGTTTTGGTATTGAAAATATTGTTTTATAATTTTAGCTTACCCGCAACATCCTTGCCACCCAACCTCGAGTGACGAGGTTCAAAATTGAATGGGATGATAAGCCTGCGGAGGCTGGAACGTCTGGAGCAGTAGACACTGGAATGGGAGAGAACTCAATGGAACAAATTATCGACGATAGCAGTCCCCCTACTTTGGTAGAGTCTTCTGAAATGGTGGGGATGGGAAATGGAGCATTAGATTACGGACGGAGTCTGATGGATCCTAGTTCGGGCTCCATGATCCCAGCTGGAATGGGGGCTTGTGCTTCCAATGACTCCATGAGTGCTCCTATGGAGGTTATTTAGGTAAGTTTAAAACTAGTCTGCGTGAATGCCTTTCGTGTATAGATTTCTTAAATATGATGACAAAAAACATTTCTTTGAATAAGTTATGAAAAAACATTAACTTCCTTGGATGTCTGATAGAAGTTTCTAAAAAGATGCCGTGATTAGATTTAGCCTATATCATATAGGTAGATTATATAGGAATGTGCATACTGAATTGCGAATAATACAATTACGTCAAATTTAAAAGAACAAACTTTCGTTGTTTTTAATATTTTTTGTTTATTTTTTTACCCTTTAATTTAATCTACTTGCGATTCGATCGATCCGTTTCCACATGTTTTTACAGACAAGAACTTAACTAAATTGTTTGTAGAAAATACATAAGTCAGATTTATATAGTTCTACTACTCATTTCATTACAAAAATTTAGGTGTACATATATTGCATTAGCAAAATTTTATGCACGATATATTATATTATCAATCAATATCATCTTCGAAACACGTTTTGAACTTTCCAGAAATTATTTTCAGATCTTAAACTCTCTACTACAAGTTAAAGTTTTGATAGAAGCAAGTAAAATTTCTCGGTACGGTACGTCTTGTTAGAATAAACAAGTATCGACTTTCGTTTACTGTTTGCTATTTCGGTTGCAAAAGTTAATTCCGGAAGCTATACAATGTTATGAACGAAAGCGGAAGGAGGTGTACAATACATAAAATCAAAATATACTAATCCTAATCTCTAAATACATATTGAATTCAAGTTTGTGATATTGTCTCGTCATTCAATCAGTTCCTTCCTTAGAGGATGTATTATTAGTTATTATACTTATTAGGATGTATTAGTTATTATTATTATTAGTTACATCCTCTAAGGTTCCTTCATTTTCTTTTCCATAAATATATCTTCACCTTACATTTTTAAATTAAAGCTAGTTAGTATTCAATGGCAATGACAATATGTATAAATAACGTTTTTAAATCTATCTTTTTTTAGACGCTAGCTAGACGTAATGAAGTTGTGTCGTATTGAATGGGTGCAAAAAGATAGCAAATCGTAGGTTTCCTAATCTAGTATAGAAATTCAAAATTCAATTCGTTGAAAATATGCTGGATAAAGATAAAGATATTAACTTATTAACACTATACATAAGCTATGTATTTGCTGGTTGATAATTCATAGAGTTGTGTACTTAAATTTAGATTTCAATTGAATGATAAAGTATAGATATTAGAAGAGAGCAACTGTTGCGAATGTCTCCGAATTGGCAGAATTAGGTGGTGTCCTATGGACTTCCAAGGACTCTTGAATATCTGCATCTGATCCAAAATCGTATTTAAAAATTACAGATCTTCTAGCAAGTCCCCAGAATCGCGGTGGCTTGAGTTTACCAACCGCCTGGAATTTCCAACCAACGTGTGACTTGCAGCGCTTGCACTCAACAATAGTCCAAGAATATCTAAGGAGAAGAAAATGCATTTATAAGACCTTTTTTTTAAACCGCAGTGTGAAATATTGTATTATTTATGTCAGTCTTAATTATTTAATTTTAGTTTTCAATTCTAATGTATTGTAATGTTTTTTCTCTTTAATATGCCGAAAACGGCAACAAAAACCAGTGTATGTATGTACCTTGTAAGTTTACTATTTATACTCTAATTTTATGTTCAGCTCGATTAGTTTTGTAATGTGAGTTTTCAGAAAAAAATGGATTTTGAATTGAATGTGGTGAGTGTATTAATAATGTTAATTAATACTCATGAGTAGAAAGTTTGGAAAATGTCTGAAGAATAATTTGTCTGAATAGAGAATAAAATACATCCTGATAATCTCAATTGAAGAAAGCAATAAGAAAAACTATTTTTGTTGTGTAGCTGTTATAATGTTTTGTAAACTAAACTAGCATCAGTTATTTTTCACGATCATAACGTAGGTAAGTTAAGAATAGTCGTAATAGCATACCCTGGGAACCAAGATGCTTCGGTTGAGGGCAATCCACGCGTTATCAACTCTTTCGCTTTGTACACAGTGAGTGTCTCATGTACGAAGCCATGGGGGTTAACATAGGTTCCTTGAGGACCCTCAATAGACATCGAGAATATTTGCCCTTGCTCAGCAATGTTTGTCTGACAGGTCCTGCAGCTGATGACTTTTGTCTGGATAAAAAACAAATTTAGTATTACGGTCGCCCTAAAAATTTAATTTTTTTTAAATCGTCTAAACAAATCTTACAGTTTTAGCTAGAAGTTCCAGTTCATATCTCAGTCTTTGTACGGGGCTATCCATTTTCAGTATCTTGGTACGATGACTATCATCCATCGTTAGATTCTGTGCAAGCCAAAAACTCAAATCTGTAGCTTCTGTAGGGATTTTACCCTTGGATTCTGTGAGTCCTTTCAGTTCTGTTTTTAATAGTCGATGGACTTTCTCCACTAATACAGTATCATCGTAATGCTCGTAAACAAAATAGGGATGTGGGGTTAGCGCCGCATAATACTTCATCCTTTTTCGTTGATCCTTAATCTTGGTTTGCAAGGTTGTCAAATCCTTATCTGATTGTGTGCAAGTTGATACTGTAGACGCAAGTGAATCCCTTCTGGGTGTGGAAGTTTCCGAACTAACAGCAAGAACCGGTCGACTAGGACTAGGGATAGGCGGAGACGAGGACAAGGCGACTGCCCCAATTGCTTCGGCTTCATGAGTCCCATCCAGTACCTCGTACTGCTTTTGAAGATATTCCCGAGATGTCCCAGGAAGTAGAATGTTCAGAACAAATGGCTGTAACTGTATTTCTGGTCGGATTCGCACTTTTCCCATTAAGTTTCCATCAGCTTGCCGGCGAACCTCTATCACGTTAAACCGTTGTCGTCCTTTAGCTTTCAACGCGAAACTTGAGGACATGCTTGATCGTCCATTTCCCTCTGACTCTTCTTGGTATTCAAAAATTTCGGCTAAGGTTCCAAGGGCACCTTTATATACGACGTTACCGGTTGGCATATCCATGCTAAAACATAGGTATATAAATACAAGCCTTATTAGCACTTTGTTGATATTTATTACGTAGCTGAAAGCTAGTATAGCGATCAGTTTGGCGTCCGTCTGTCCGTCTGTCTGTCTGTCCGTCTGTACGCACGATAACTTTCGAACGCGTGGATCAATTTCGTTCAAATTTGGCATGTAGG
>JAQGAG010000761.1:0-12980 GCA_034696835.1 Lepidocyrtus lignorum
TATTATTCATTTTTTACTTAAGGGCAATTAGGATAAGAATTAGAAAAAAAATGGATTTTTTAAATAAATTAAGATGACGATACTTGAGAATATTATAAATGACGATGAAGATGATGACTTTCTCCTGAATTTTGTTTTTCCCCACTGCCCAATTCCAGCCTCACAACAGGATGTACACATACTATAAAATATTTCGTACCGTTCGTATTTTTACCTTCTTTGTCTCTTTTTTATTTTTTTGTAGGATTATAAATTGATTGATTGATTGACACGATTTCATTTTTGTAAATTATAGCGAAACATCATTGTATAATAGTACTGGTAATTATTATTACATCAGATATAAATAGCCTTGATTAACAATAGGATTTAAAATTACGCTAAATTTCTCTTAAAGTCTATAAACGTGATTTATAGTCTGACAAAGAAAAGGAGAAAAAACTCAGCTCTTCTCATTATAAGGAATTACTGAACAGCAGTAAATTGATCTGATTACAATTAAACTGTAATAGGTATATGTTTCATTGGCCTATTATAAGCATAGATTTTACAGATTATAAGGTAAATAGGTCGGTAAATACAATTTTCTTTTCTAAATCGTCATCATCATCATCATCAAATATTATAAAGTGGGTAATTGTAATGTTCACAATAATAATACCCTCCCTAATTATTATTCTATACCTTTATTACATTTTTATAATGAATGATCACTGTTTTGTTTAATAATTTATAATTTACTAATATTTTCTCCCATTATTAAAAATTGAAGGAAAAAAATGATGGATGATGAATAATTTTTTTCTTAGAAACTTTTTTCTATAAGCGGATATTATATAAATCTGTCTCTTTATAAGATTGGGGGTTGAAAGGTGGCGATGGATTCTTCTGTGAGGAGAATTAATATGAGAACAAACGTGAGAACATCCAACACGGATCACGGATTCGAGAATGAATATAATTTAGTATTTTTTTAAAGCGTAGAATTTTCTTCAGTTTTTTGAAACTTTCACGTCAGAGCTTTTTGGAGGTTGAACGAAATTTTTTCTCTTAAGATTCTTCCTGTTTCTTGTAATGGTGCATTGGCAGAAGGACAAGGAAATATATTGAAGTATTTTTAAGTTTTTGTCTTGAAACTGACCCTCGACACTTTCACAAGCACAGTTTTGTTCGCTTATAAAAAATCTAGCCCTAATATATTCCATAATAGATATTTTTACCGAGAGAAGACAAAAATGTTTTCATTTTCTTCCAGTAAGAACAATATTAAACAACGAAGCATTGACAAGGGCAATCACCGGAGCTTCTTTTACATCAAAAATCATCTACGTATGGTATAATATAATATTCTTAGGGATATAGGGTAAAAACACGAATATGCTTAGTACAATTTTTTTCTTCATCTTCATCGAGTCTTTTTTTCTTCTAAATGTCGTCATCTAATCGTCACCGTTAGAAGCATCATTCAGTTGTTATAAGTAGTAGTAGTTTTTTTCAAATGATATTTTCCTTAAAATTGTTAAAAGATGTGCCGTCGTGATTTGTCTGAATTTTTTCCCCTATAAAAACTTTTGTTTAAGTTAGTGTATATTATAGCTTGAGCTCGTTGGCGATTTTGGACGCGATATTCTTGAATCCAATAGAAGTTCTGAAAAAATTTAGAAGGTCAAATATTAAATTGGGAAGGTATAAGTTATTAAAATGGCAATAATAGAGTTGAGCTACCAAAGATGTATAAACGGTTTTGGTGATTATATTCTTACCCGGAGATGCGCTTGAAACGGACACCGTTGAGGGAAAGGCGAGGTAGTTTACATACTTCGATCTCCCACTGTACCAAAGAATCTGTGTTGGGGTCACCATGCACGCATAACAAAAGAAATTTCTCACGTTGTTCATAATCACAGTTGTTCGCGTCCAGGACCTACCAGCAAGGTGGCATGAAGAAAACAATCAAGTACATATAAAATATCCGTATACAGAACAAGTTCAACATAAAAATTAAATTAAAAAGGGTTAATTCTCCCCCATTCATTCCTAAAATAATATTTTACAGTTACCTTTCGAATCTCTGCCATAATTTCGTTCGGATCTCTCGCGGATGTAGTCTTCATGCTAAAGGTGAAACGTAAGGATCTTGGCTTTACTGCTTCGTCGGTCGAGTTCGTGCTGTTGTGCCTGGAACAAAATCAAGGCTATGTACAAAGCAGCAATATCAAATAGTCGAAGAAAAATTCCTCGTTTTTTAAAAATGTGTATCTTAGCCTAAGTTGTTATGTTTTAGATAAATATTTATTAAAAAAGGTTTGATCCCATGTTAGTCAATTACCATATTCGCTCAAACAAAAATCGTTAATGCATCTTAAAAATATTAAGTTTTTAATAAAAAAAATGCTATACAAAAAATGAGTATAAAGGAACAAGTTCAACAGACCATCTAATCTTCCCTTCATCATCACCACAGAGAAAGGATAGAAGATCCAATCTACATCCATTTCAGGTATTAATAAAAGGTATTAATTTTTAATTACTATAAAAAAATTAACGTACATACCATTTTACTCACTACTACGCAAGTATATAACGGGCTGGAGAAAGTATGCAAGTGTTAAAAATATACTTAAAAAATCTCAAATAACCCCATTCCGAGAGATTTGTATTCAGGTTTAAAAAATATTAAATATAAATTAATTATCCATTGTTCACCACCATCCACCATTTAAAATTAATTACTAGCATTCACTCCCACTCATCATCCTCGAGCAAATACTAGCTAATGTGTCATCATCAACAAGAGGAAAAAATATGTAATTAGGACAGGAGCAGAAAATTACCAAACGACAAGAGCAAAAAAACAGGGTCCCCGAAAAATAAAATTATTTTTTTATAATAAAAGGTTCTTGTTTCGTTTTCCCTTCGTTCTTTAAAAAAACAATGATAATTTTTTTTGTGTTTGATCTGGAGTTTATTACATGGGTCGTACCTTATCAATAAAAGAAGGAGCTTTAGAGGAGGAGGGGAAGCTTACCCAGGGAGCTTAGTCGTGGGTGTTGTTGCTGTTGTGGTGGTGGTCTCCATTGGCCTTTTTGAGAAGCGGGAGGACAACTTTGAGAAAAAGGAGGATCTCGCTGCTTGGTTGATTGCTGATGTGTCCTGTGTAGTTAAAGCCGTGTATGCATTCGCTGCATGGTTCCGGGGCCGATTCTGCCCACTGTGAAATGTGGAGCGACTGGGGACATTACGAGGAAATGACGTTCTGTTCGTTGCGGCTGACGTTGTCATTACGTTCGTCTTATTTGTGCTAAAAAAATAATACAAAACAACACATTCGTCAATTTCCCGTTCGATTTCTCCTCCATTGCTCTTTCCGAAACACATCTCCACGTTTCAAACCACATTCTGAGCAAAGCACATTCAGAGTTTGAAGAACAACTAGACCTATGGCATCAACAGTAACGGCCCACAACAGCTTAATAATACCCGTCCCAAATAATACAACATTAATACTTATTGTTAGTAAAAAAAATAAGAAAAGAAAGTCCTGTACCAACATTACCGCAATCGGCGACAAAAACTCAACTCAAAAACAAAACATACATGCATTTAAAATCAAATGATGAGACATTGGAACACGGAAAGTCTGCAGCTTGACAAGTGGCAAGAATACATGCCGAAATTGCCCAAGTTCGCAAGGACGGAAGTTTCGTCATAGTCATCAATCAAATTAGTCTTTTACACAAACATCTTGTAATTTATATTTAAATTGAATATTTATAATCAAGTTATTTTCAGAAACTTTAATACAGACGCAACAATTACTACGGGAAATTCTAAAATCATATTTCAAGTATTAAAATTCTACATGAATCATTCATTTGACTGTTAACGAGACTCCCGTCACGAGCAACCAGCAATACCGGACACCTTGTCACAAACTGTTCCTTGGAAGTTCCACACAAACTATCAAAAGAAGCAGCAAATCTGCGGTAAAAACGAAAAGCGGCCAACGAAATATCATAAAACGTCATAAATTGCAACAAATTCGCGCATATCGTTTCATATTTCAGTCTCTGTTGTTTTGTTTTTTTTCTGGAGAGAGAGATGAGTGAGTTCTGGCGATTACATACCTTGATCTAAGGGCCGAATCGATATTAGTATCAAGCGGAGGCAAGTCAGAATGTCGTGTACTTGCAGCGGAAATTGAGGCAGATTTCGTATGACCCTTGCGTGTACCCTCTCCCACGGTCAACAAAGCACCACTGTGTGAATTACATACGGATAGTACACAAACATTCATTTACATTTAGAAAAGGACAGGAGATGAGAAGAGGAAGAGTGAACATTACTGAAACTGAACCATTTATTCCCTTTATCTCAATAACCGAACGACTGAAATGGCTCTAAAAAAGGCTTTTTTGGCACTGTCAACTTTGCCCCGTAAAAAATGTGATAAAAAAAGTCGTAAACAAATAAAGCAGTAACAGTAATAATAATAGCCCATGTATGTAAAGTAGAGGATCATACTTTCCCCATAAAACCATAACAGAAGTAATAAAATAATATAATGGTACATAATTTGAGAAAGAATAACAGATCGAGAAACGATGTTCGAATACAAATGAGAGAATTGAAAAAGAAAAGAAGTGCAACTGCATGCACATTCAAAATTGTAAAGAAAGCATGCAAGTTCCCATATTCGAATAAAAACATACAAAAAGTGTGCCGATGTCAGGCAAAGATGAAGATTAAAAGAAAGCTTGAATAGAATTCAGCACATACAGAGCATGTTTTCTCTGCTTCATCTTCCTCGGTGAAAATGAGCAAGAGCCACAAAATCGGCTTAGGTAATAATGGAATTCGAGATAAGTACAAAAGTAGATTTAAATATATGGAGTTGGTGGTTGAGGTGAAAGTAAAGTTGCCTTAACGTGACCTTTCTCTTTCAACCTCACCACCTATACCACCATCGGCAACCACATCTCAAGAGGATTGACATACCTTGGAGTAGGTTCTCCTACAGTATTAGTTTTCTCATTTGATGAGGCTTTCGCGTCATAACCGATTGTGCTTCGGCGTCCAACAGAGCCTCCCACAGGGATTGGTCGGTTGCCCGTCATCGTATTTGACTTAGTTATTCCACGAGGTTTCGGGCTGTTGGCGGCGCCTACAGAAGAAAACATGCCATTTCAGTTAATTTAATCACTCCCACATCAAACCTTTCAAACTATTTGTTTTTATACTCCCATACCTGAACCGTCTAGAACAGGTGTATTTGCAGTCTTAACGGCAGCCGATGACGGCCTTGAACTCGTTGTGCTTCCACCCGCTCCGCCTCCTGCGGCATTGATACGTGCTGTATTTTCCTTGATTGTGGCTGAGTCTACAGTGTTCTGCCGCTTGAAGTTGTTGGTTGTGGTAATGGCATGATTGTGATTTGTCGTTGCAGCATTGGTTCCTGTTCCTCCGGGCAAAATTAGAAAAGAATAGCCCAACATTAGTAAATCTCATCTCAATTCTCACACAATTTCAAATAAATATATTGAGAGACAATTGTCACGCATTCCCCAACACGAAACCCCCCAAAACCAGTACAAATACAAACAATACGCATGGTGCATTTACGTAACATAGAGAGCGTTCCCCGATCATGTCATTTATCAATTTAACAGTGATATAATTAGCCATTTATTTTACTCAATGACATAATCTATTTTTCTGTTTGCACCTCATGCAATGGAAGATTTAAGTTTGCCCCTCCCTTCAATACCCATTTTTATATTTCATTCCAATCATTTCATTTAAGTAATATACTCATTACATTCCAGAAATATATATTGCATGTCATGATCTGTACAAAATATACGGCCACCAAACACGACCACACCCCCAGAGAGAAAGCTTTTTTGTATTTTGTTTTTCTTCAACAAAACTAAACAGTTTTATGTAATCCCCTGTCCCTGCATCAAGCCACCACAAGCTCCCAAAAGCGAAGAAAAGTGAAAAAAATTAAAAGAAAATTATAATCTTTAAGGGTTTTTCAGATCCTTTCGGTTAGGATCATCTTCCGAAATTCCGAATTCTTTTCCTTTTGTCAATTTTGGAGAAAAAAGTCACTGACTGATCGCAAGGAAAACTTTTGACGAAAAAAATTCACACTTTTTAAAGGTCATATTAAAAATAATTTGAGAGTCTTGAAAAGATTGAAGAAGGGTGTGGGTGAGGTGAAGTGAAAGGTGGAGTACAAAAGGAGTAGTAGAGTAAGTCAATGGTTAGAGAGGTTAGGTGAACTTGTCGTTATTTCGTGTTCGTGTACGTGACCCAATCATACATCATACATAATCTCGTGCTCCAATATAAAGAACTACTTTTTTTTGTTAGAAACAAATTTGAAACTTTTTTCAAACAATTTTGTCGTCATCAGGAAAGATAAACAGAAGGGAGAGAGTAAAGGAAATTACAAATTGTATATTGGACGGTAAATGGAGCAGTATCATCGAGATAGACAAATAACAAGAAATGAATGACTACAGAGCTCATAAATATGTGATAGAAAATAGTGGAAGAAAACTTTGAGACTGATGTTGAATGAACAAGTTCATGTCAAAAAATCTTATATGTATCAGGAGAAAAAGTAATAAAATGTTCAGATAGCAAAATAGAAATGGAAACTAGGGCAAAAGATAGCCTTCATCTTATCTGATATCAAGAATTGCATTCGTATCAAAAATGAATGAACGAAGAGGAAAACAAGCATTTTCTTTGTCATTATTTTTCTCATCAGTTTTTCTTTTGTATTCTTTTTTGCTTGTGTGGAATTGGACGGAAAAAGAGACTGGAGGGGGAGAGGAAAGACAAGAAAACGGTTTCCGTTCTGTTTCGTACAGAAAGAGAAAAAGCGAGAGAGAAAGAGAGACGTAGTAAAGTTAACCCGCGCACCAGCCGCATTAGAAGCGACAGACTCACGCAAACTTTCCCCACCCGAAGAGGCTCTTCTGGAGGGCTTCGAGTTGGTGGCCGATATGGAACGGTGAACACCTCTATGAGATGGGGTTTGATTTTGCACATTCCTCGCGATGGTGCTGCTAGTACCTCCAGGTGTGACTGCGGATCCTCCGGACCCGGGTCCGACAATGTTTCTCAAGGACAGTGAGCTGCCTGACCTGGATCCATCACTTTCCAACTGTTTCGGGTCATCATCAAGTTCATCATCAGGCATTTTATATATTTTTTTTACAAATTGGCCCCAACATCGTGAAATAAGAAAAAGAGAAAATACACATTAAAGTAAACGAAGCTATTTTATGTCCTCTTCACTAATGAATGTGTCAATCATATTTTTGATTAAAAACATGACAGTTTATTATAAAAATCCATATGAAATGTAACTGGAGAACTCACATCGGAAGACCTCCTTCCAAGAAGTAAATACGTTGCAAAGATATCATCGTACTTTTGGGTTTTCAGACTTTCTTCAATGTCCGCTTTACTGTATCCCATCCCAGTAAGAATTTCTACAAGAAAGTAAAAACACAGTTAAAAACCATTTACACAGGAAACATAATTTTCAGGCAAAAATAAGCGTTTGAATTAAAAAAAAAACTAAAATTGAAAATTAAAAGATAACAGAAACTAAAACTGTGTCAAATGCGTGTCATGCTTGATAAAAATGAATGGCGGCTGATATAAAACGCTTGAAATTCAAAAAATTAAAACTAACTCGGAAATTATTATCAATTCATGGAACATTTTAAGTGATGTCCTTCATGTAAATTCAAAAAAAGGTTTTTAGAAACCATTAATCTAGGCTCTATTTAACTTTCACTAATTTTTACTTGTAACTGCTGCGCTGCACTACTACGTTATATTACTGTAAGTGGGATACTTAATATTGTAGTACAGCTTATTTTTAGTTAACTATTACAGCTTAATTATAGTCTACGTAAGTACTGGGTTTACTATAATTAGTTTTTACTTAATGTTAAAAATAGGGATTAGGTTAATCCATCAAATATATCATATCAACAGCTACCCATTTTATTTCAGCGTGGACCAATCAAAAGAGTTAGCTAAACTACGTGTCTAATTTGTTAATATTGAATTGAATACTACTGGAAATTCTCATTTAAAGGCATATTAGTAGATTTCAAAAAAGGGCACGAATTCCAGGTGTGATTTTATATACGAAGGTAAATATTCTTTTCTCACGTAAACAGAAGAAAGGAGCGAGCGTTTCTTCTAATTACAATCTTTGATTGTCAAGCAGAGAAAAATTATTTAGATAATCCCGGAAAAATATATCAAATCAAGCTAAGACTAAAATCATTATTCATGGAGTAAAAATCGATGGGAAGCTACTCATACAAAAGATTTAGAATTCGGTTTGAGCTATTTTGTATAAACTTTTACAGGAGAAATATTTTCTATACAGTAAATACATATTATATTATATAAAAAGGCAATAATTTTATTAGGAGAAGGTAGCAGAGACCAATTGCAGTATTTTGATGTGTAATTTTTATTGGATATTTACCTATGCTTAACTCTTTTGTGTGGATCGAGAGAGACAGAGAGAGACCAATCGTTACGTTTACGAGGAACATGTCGTGTGTCATACAAAAAATTAATTATTCAATCAATCAGTCACACACATTGTCATTTTCATACAATCATATCATCAATCATCACATACAAAAAAATGATTTCCTTTTTCATGTCCTTCCATATTCATTTTTTATACAATCAAAAAAATTCCCAAAAAACAACACCCCAGAAAGGATTGTAAATGTTAATAGTTCTTTTCTTCGAGAAAAGTCTGAACACGTCAGTCAACCTCTACCTCTACTACTATTAAATTAATAACAGTTACTTTCTTCTTTTGATTCAGACGTCACATAGATAACGACAAAAACTGTCTTGATTGTTTAGAAGTAATAGCTTACCTATCCTTCTGAGATCGTTGTATTCGGGCTCAGGCTCGATATATGGTTTTAATTCCTCGTCCTCGTGCCCCATATTCATCCATTTATCTTTCATTATTGTCTGAAGGGTTTGGGGAAAAAATTAATTATGGTCAACCAAAGTCAAATATTAACAATTGGGATTTATAAGGCTCCGACATGACAGGTTAGATATTCTGCACAAAAATACTATTCTACCTCTAGCGACGCTCTTTTTGCAGGATTTAGGACCAAGAACTTTTTCAAAAGGTTCTCGCAGTCGGTGGACATGTAGAATGGGATACGGTATTTGCCTCGGAGAACCCGCTCCCTTAACTCTCTGAGCGTCGTCCCATCAAAAGGCAACGACCCACTGACTAGTGTGTATAAAATCACGCCTAATGACCATACGTCGACTTCCGGTCCGTCGTACTTTTTCCCTGCGTAATTAGGTAAAAAACATAAGATTTTTTTTTCAGCATGAGCAATTAGACATTCTCTTAATAACATCGCTACGCTAATTATGTGTATCTTTAATGAGACATCCAATGGTATGTCCGTCGTACCTTGGAATAGCTCAGGTGCCGCATATGGTGGACTACCACAAAAGGTATCTAACTTATTCCCAGGAGTAAATTCATTGCTAAAACCGAAATCTGCTATTTTAATATTCATTTCACTATCTAATAGCAAGTTTTCTGCTTTTAAGTCCCGATGAATTATCTTCTTTTGGTGACAATACTGAACCGCTGAGACGATCTGCAAGAATAACAAATCATTCATTAGCATTTTAACCAAAACTGCTTACAGCTCATTAATTAAATTCATTCAAAACTCCTAGTCCTACCTGTCGAAACTTTGCTCTAGCCTCCTTTTCTTTCATCCTCCCGTGAAGAACAAGATAGTCAAATACCTCCCCTCCACTTGCATACTCCATTACAAGGTACAGCGTTTTTTCCGTTTCTATTACTTGAAATAATTTAACTAGACAAGAAACACAACAAAACACAAACATTATTACCCCTCCCATCTCATCAACATAAAACATGCCCGATCCCACCATCATTACACCCCAAAACATCTCAAAATAAAAAAATCCTCATCATGACAAAACTCACCTATGTTGGGATGATCCAACATTTTCATTATCCTAACCTCACGAAATAGTTTTTGCAAACTACCCGGATTCAACTGAGTTTTGTCGATTATCTTAATCGCCACCTGGAATCAGACAATGAAATGAGTAATTTTTTAAAAACATGATTCACATCAATTTCACGCATTCCCACTCTCCATCATCAACATCATAATCACACAGCCAATAAATCATGCATGGTTCACAGCTCCTCATTAAACTTCCCAATGTCAATGCCCATAATATACCCGTCAACATCAACCTCTACATCAACCACAGTCAATCTAACCAACCTCGAACTAGCCTGGTGCAAAATTTACAGATTACCCTCAGCCGCATAATATCAACCCTACCATACCATGCCCAAAAATATCCACCTTTGTGTAAAATTGAAAAACTCACCCACTTTCTTACCAAGAAAAATATTATTCCCATCATTATCATCAATCATAGCAAGGTGAGGTGAATTAACAGCCCAGGATTATCATGATTACAAAAAGTATCAACTTAATTTTCACCAACAATGCAACTTCGCTCCCCCACCATTATCATCCATCCAACATCCCCACTCATGCCTTAGTCATATCATCCCAAATCCTTCCCATCCTAACAATGAAATAATGCATTCCTCACTATTTTCCACTAGTTGATCATTTCCCACTGCAAAAAAAACTGCACTTCTCTCTCGTCTCAACCACCTCCTCATACATCCATACCAATCCATTGTTACCTTTAATTTATGGTTGTTTATTACACAACGCCAGACAGCAACCTAATCGCGATACGCTTTTATTATCAAAATGCCGTACATGACTATGCCTGCCGATGAGATGACGCATGCAGGTCCTGTAACCGTCCATACCTATTCTCTATCATTTTTGCATAAAAAGTGTAGTTGAATGAATTCACCTGTGTACTCACACTTGCTCCTAATAGTATTTTCTATCCTTGTCAGTCATGTCGACTTTGGCTAACATTATTCTCTACAACTATACCCACCTACTTCACGTCTTCTCAAACAACCAAACCAATGCAAATCACATACAGTAAAGTGCATCCTATCATGATAATTGATAATCTCTATCCTTACGCTACTTCTCACAATCAGCCATCATTATTGCAAACTGTGCAGGCCCCTATATACTATACTCTTTCTATTACGAAAAGAGGTGAGTGAACTTCCCACCATCAAACCAACCATCCTCTATATTCTCACCATTATATCAAATCTCATCATTTATCATCATCATCAGTAGTAAAATAAAAATGATAATAGCAAAAATATATTCCATCTTATGAGTACAATATTTATCTTTAATTATCACCGGCCTAATCAATTCAATTTTTATGACGTTGACTACCTTCTTTCTACCTTCCTCAACCCAGTCAGGGGAGTCGAACAAACAACTCGTAAAAAATATCGAAATGCCGATCCCAACGATCCCATCCTAGAAACTGCAACAAGGAAAATAAAATGCAAGGTGCATTACCTGCAACCTTATATTTCCAATCCAACCTCGTGCTACAGCCATTTTATTAAGATTATTGAGATATGATATATGATCATCGAATCATCATTACCCTATCTAACATACCGACATTCTAGCTTTCTACTTGTAGATTTTAAAATAAAAATCCAATATTTCGCCAGGATTCCCTTCGAATGTACTGCCAAATAGCCCTTCGGCACCTCACAATAAAACCCTATCCTTCCCTATTCGAAATCATGTTATGCAGTCATTCATGCCTGAATTTTTTATTACAAACTCCCTCTACTACACTGACTACACTGCATCGAGTAAACAGCCGATGCCGCTACGATTCTCCTTATCCCTGCAGCCATTAATCTTGTCTTCTCTTTCCGAACTGCGACTCTCCTCAGATCAGAACCTGTATGCATGATGGCATATGCACACCTGACTGACTCCAAGGCGAAAGTGATACCTCTTTAGCTTCTGCTTGTTTGCCTCCACTTAAAGCTCAACGATATCGATATGCTCCTTCTTCCCCTCCCATTCTTCCCCTGAGTAATCATCACAGCCCATATAGCAGGAGACAGTACAATAGGACTCACTTTTGAAAAATGAAATTACCTGTTGGGAACTATCTGCAAAAGGGCTGCAATTTCTTAAAACGAATTCGCAACTGTCAGCAACAAAAACCGCAAAGCATATTGCTGCAATATGCAGTACAAAATTGCAGGGAATCTTTTCAAATAGGCTCCTTCAATATCTCAGAGATACAATGAAGAGGAGTCTAAAAAACGATTAATTTTCATTCGTGGAAGACCCTAAGTGAATTTTAATTTATCGCATGATCAGCGCCACCACCATCTTCCCCATTCATCTTAGACAAAGCCGTATAATGCTCCAAGTATTATATTTGCCTTGGCTATAGTCTGTCGCCTGTCATTTCCCTACGGAACAGATTGAACCAAAACCAACAGGCTTTTAATTTTCGGTGGAATAGTAATACGTGCTCCTGCACCTGATCCGATCGTGGTCTGGTGTGATGATGAATGGGCTCTTTTACTTCTACTCCGATGCTTCTCCGTCTTGTCTTGTGGACGATGCAGTTTTTATATAAGGTCAAAAACTAATTACTCAGCAGGAGCATAAACCTACAAAATGCATATGGGCATATATGGCATAGAATTATTCCCGACGGGTAACCTCTGAACCATGACATGATGTACAAGCTGTGAGAATATTATTTTTCTCTACGTTAAATTCAATTTTAATTTCTTCAAGCCATTCCCTTACCTCTTTTCCAGTGGGGAGGTGTTTTGCTAATTTGACTTTTGCAAAATTCCCTTTCCCTATGGTTTTGAGAAGACGGTATTTGCCGATGTGAGGCTCCTCGCCAGTCCGACTCCTCGAGGAGGAGACATTCCGACTGGACGCTGTACT
>JAQGAG010000762.1:0-12978 GCA_034696835.1 Lepidocyrtus lignorum
TAGACGCTAGAGCGCGGACAGACGGACGGACAGACAGACAGACGGACTCATGCCAAAACCAATACATACCTTACAGGCGTCTGACTTACCTTACAGGTACGTAATAACTTACAGGTACGTCATTGTAATAACAGTTATTTTATTTTTTAAATCATTACAAGTTAATATTTATAAATAAATTGATCATAATCAATAGAATAACGTAGCTGAAATTGATAGCTGCAGTGATTTTTCAGTGACTATGACACCGACAGCAACTAAACATAGGTTGTTAAACTTGACAGTAAAAATGCTTTCTTTTGATACCCCACTCAATATACCTTGTCATTTTAAAAAAGTAATGACCTTGACCTTTGATTCTCTTCCAGTGATCGGATTTCCCCCAAAAGCAATACCGTTCTTTGTATTAACGATCTATACCTACATGCAAAATTTGAACGAAATTGATCAACGCGTTCAAAAGTTATCATGCGCACAGGCAGACGGACGGACGGCAGACGGACAGACAGACGGACGCCAAATCGATCGATATACTAGCTTTCAGCTACGTAATAAATGCACGGTAACCGGCGTTTTCCCCATAGGATAATTCCCACTTGGAGGATTTTCCACACATGGGATATTTCCCACAGGAATTTTCCGCAACAGCATATTTCCCGCAAGTGTTTTTTTTCACGCCACCCGATTTCTATACAAGTCGCTTCAAGTAAAATACGCCTTTGTGTCATTTGGTATTTTTCTGGTGGTTGAAGTGACAATAGAGAAGGTCGGATATAATAATAGTTTAGTATTTTTATTCTACGATGTCAAACATCCCATTTTCTTCATCTGGTAACTTTGCGGAAGCACTAGCGCTTAATACATGGGTGCAAGCAGCTATGAACACTTGAGGGTCATCAAACATTCTTTCAGATGATGATAATTTTCGATGTTGAGTTGGATATCTTTTTTACTTCAATATTTGCGGAGAAATTATTGTGCTTGTTTTCAATTCTTAATCAATTCTCAACCGCGACATCTTTCTGCTCTTTATCGGGCACAACACCATATACGGTTTTCCCCGCTTTTCATGCATGGTTAAAAATATATGTGACCTTTATGGATGGGATGATCCTAACCTTGTTACTTTTTACAAAAGTTAATGATATTTCAAAATCTAAATTTCAAAAAAGTACAAATTTATGCATCTGTGACAACTTCCGGAAAGGCAAATATGAAATGGGCGGGAATGCTTATCGTAAACAACCAATAAGGAATTGCCGTATTTCCTCTGAAACGAACATACCTCCAAAACACCCCTCCCTCTAATAAACGCCTCCCCTTTTTAGTCAAAAATTGAAAAATAAGCCCCCCTCTAAAACAAGTCTATGTTCATTTTGACCTTCCCTTCAAACATTCACTTTATTCAGATAAAAATCTTATTTTAGAGATGTAAGCAAAGCCTTTTTCATAATTTCCCAATGTAATGTAAATTGGGAAAATTGTTCGGGGAAAAAGTGTTCAAGTAATATGATTTTTTCATTACTATATGACTGACAATGGGATAAAAATGATTCTCGAAAGTTGGAATTTGATATTTAAAAATCCAACATAAAGAATTGTGTAACTTTCTACCTAGCATCATAAGAGGCTGAATCCAGTTTTACAAAAATAAGCCCCCTCTAAAACAAGCCTCCCTCCAAAACATGCCTCCCCCTCTGACCTTGAATTTTGAAAATACGCCGGGGCGTGTTTTAGAGGAATTACGGTAGTCCAGTTAAGTCGTGTAAGAAATAAAATGATTGTAATTATTACAATGACGTACCTGCAAGGTTTTTTAACAATAATAATACCTACATAATAATCAAATATTTGTTGAAAATTCAAATTTTGGATTTTCTCATTGCTGATTTTTCAGTAACCATGTAATTGACACTGATAAAACATTTACCACTGAAAAAGGCATCAAAAATCCTTTCTTTTGATACCCCATTTACTATATCATGTCATTTGAGTAAAATCGGTCCACGCGTTTAGACGCTAGAGCGCGGACGGACGGACGGACGGACAGACAGACACATGCCAAAACCAATACATACCTTACAGGTCCGTAATAAGGCTGTTGGTGTGTATGAATGTGTTGTTCATAGTTATGGTACTTTCAGGGCATTTCTTACTTGAAGAAACTTGTGTAGGAATTGTGGGTTGTGTGAAAAAAATAGTTATGGAAATTATGCTATGGCGGTAAATTTATGTGCGAAAACTCTTATGTGGAATACGTCCTATGGGCAAAACGCATAGACCCTTAATGCCCAATCTAAACCATCATAAAAGCATATTTGTTAGTCAGAAACCTCTAGAAAAGCAAATTGCTACAAAACACCCAAATTTATCAAAATTGCACCACATTGCTATTTTTATACAAGTTTCTGCCAACAACATGCACGATATTTTCCACACAATTTAATCTAAATGATTAAATAACATCCTTCGTCTCACTTGTTTCTCTTTCATACAAAACAGCTCATCACATCATTTCATTAGAAATCATTTTTAAGTCAAGTCATGTCCATTACCGCAATTAATGTAAATTCCTACGCTAGTTTTTTCTATTTAAGTGCACGTATGTTTGGAAACGGTAACATTGAATTCAGTTTATTATATTACAAACCTGTAAAGTATGTTTCGGCTTTGACACGTGTCCGTTTGTCTGTCTGTCCGTCTGTCCAACCGTCCGCGCTTAGGGGTCAAAACACGTGGACCAATTTTATTTAAATTTAGCCCGAAGGTACAAATGGTAAATTGTAAGAAGTTCATTGTTTTTGGAGTAAATCGGACCACCGTAAGAGATTCGAAGGTCAAGGTCATCATTTTTTAAATGACAATATAAAGTAAATGGGGTATCAAAAGAATAGATTTTGATCGCAGATTTCAGTGGTATATATTATCAGTGTTCGTTACAAAATCATTGAAAAATCACTGATGAAAAAATCCAAAATTGGAATTTTCAACAAAACTTGAATATTGTGTATTATTGCAGTTAAAATAACTTACAGGTACGTCATTGTAATTACAATTATTTAATTTAATATCTACATAACTCTTCCCCTAGGGTATTATCGTCAGGACTGTGGTGAGATGGCGCGGGGGACTCGGATATATGTGGAACGATGTGACTGGGGAAACAGGATCCAAGATCTTTAAGACATATCCACTAGTTCCGGAATCTTTCCAGACAACAACGAAGCTGTCACTTTCAGAATTTGGGTCTCTCCACATGGCCAATGTTTCAGGATGGTTTGAGTATCAAGAAATCCCAGACGAACAACAACTAACACCCTCCATTGCATTTCCATTGAGATCTAAATACGAAGGAGCACGAGAAAACCCCGTCCTCTCAAGCAAAATCGAGTATGTTGGGAACAAAGACATTTATTCTCTTAATGCAAAATTTAGATTAGCGGAAGTAGCATTTGACATCACTAATCCAGAGCTACGGGATAAGTACGATGCTAAAAAAATTGTAAGATCTGCAAACTACACGCATGTCATTACAGGAATCACAAAGGGTGTATTTGCAGAGTTGCTCATGATTAATTCAAAACAAAGTCTAACATCTGCACTAGATATTGAACTTATAGCATTCCTAAAGGCTGCGGCTGGAGAAATGAACAATGCAGGGAAAATTAGTGAAGAGACGCGAACACGTATTTTTGACGCAACTGCAAATTTTACTTTTGAAATGAAGAGTAATATTAATTTCCTTTCGGTAAAATCTGATTCGCTCTTCGACATTTTGAATTGGTTTGAAAATATCCCCCAGATTCTTAACTCGTCATATGACTCACATTATAAGGATGGAGTTGGAATGTTTTTTGTATTGACTCCTTTAAAGGAGTTTTACCAATTCATACCTGCCGATTTTCCCCAACCCCACCCAACAGTTCTAAGACCAGTGGCCGACACTGTAAGGGCTAACCTCCTCGCGTTGAGCCAAGAATTTAAGCGAAATAGGCAACAAGTTCAGTATACCTGTGACTTATTCACAGTTTACTCATGGTTTGTTTGGAATCGAGTAACTTTAAATAATTACACTTCGCTTTGTTCACCGTTTGAAAGTCCAGAATCTTTAATTCGCGAAGAATATTTTCAAGCTTGGACAAAAATACGTTGCTCTCTCGAAGATAGCCAGGATATTAGTCAAGAGTTTTTCCAATTTTTTAGAAATAGCTTATATGGCGAGGAGAGTTTGGCCCGATTTAATGGCAATGTTTCAAGGCCAATAAACCTGATTAAAGCCTTCCTAGCACTTGATGAAGCGGGAGTGTCACGTGTAAAATATTCTAAAACTGTTAATGAGACCATTGAAGTGTCGGGAAAATATTTTGTTCTGTATTATGATTCCCGTTTATTCAAGTATGAGACCTACATGGACTTGTTTATGGAAAACCAAGAAAAACTCTTGGAAATCAAACATCACGAGAATGCAACTTTTTTGTTGAAAAATTGTGCACACAACAACGACAACATGTATGACAAGTATGACCCCACTTGTACTGACAAAGTAAATTACATTTATATTACTGAGCTTGGAGGCTCCAAAGTACATATCAATGATTCATTTGCACATCAGGAAAAAGAAATCGATCGGTGTGGCACCATAAAAATGTGCAAAAAATATATATTGTGGGGATTGATCGTTAAAGATGTTCCATGTGATGAGCAACCAACAGCTCATTTGTGTTATAATGCAACGGATTTAACCAATGGAGAGGGGCCACCGAACACGAGCTTCACAACACCGGGGAAGTTCATATGGGACTTAGTAGTTAGAGTGAATGACCTGGGTTCTCATTTGGGGTAGGTTCCTTATTCACGAAATTCCGTTCTACTGTACTGTGTGAGTCTTACTTCACCCTTAATGATGTACCGTAAAATATCAAATAGAGAATGGATTAAATCAGAGTAGCCACTGAATACAACAAAACTCAAACCTTTGAATCACTCATTAATTTCCATTTTTATTAACTGTCACACATCAATTATCCTATATTGATGATAGTTCATTTTCCCTAAGAATTGTGGGTGGTGTAGGATGGGAGGAGTAATGAATTAAGTGAAGCTTATATTAAAGGGATGTGAGATGGAGTTAGGTGTATGATTCCACCGACAGTGAAAAGGAGAAATATTATTCTGTTACAATTAAATGGTTGATAATGTCATTTAGGTAAATGGAGGCTTGGGAATTTTTGGCATTGTTGTAATATTCAATGGATTTAGCTGTGTTTAGAATTTGTTGTTGTTACGGATTAATTTTAGCATTACTTTAAAGATATCATAATAATATTATAACGTAAAATGTAAAATATATAAAAATGATTTATGTGCAAACAGTGTATTTTGTGGGGAGTCCTGGAAAAACTTGTTACATATCTTGAGCAACCAAAATTTCCTTTTTTTTGGTAAAAAGCATTAAAACAATAGATATTTTTAGGATTTGATGGATTGTTTTAATGTTTTAACTAAATTATTTATAATGGGGAGTTAGTTTAATTACTGAATACTGAATACAAATTAGACAAATTTACAGAGAAATAGGTTATATTAAATATTGATTTGGGGATTTTGCACAAATCTGCCCTAAGTTCTGATAAAGGTAAATAATATAGGTCGTGTGTATTACTGAATATGAATAATATAAAATTCACATTAATTTGCATTATATTTAAATAAAATTTTTTATTTGCATTAGAAGGAACAGACCACACACTATCGTTATCACACGACAAAAATGGGCCAAAAGTTTGTTTAGATTTACTGTAGGAACTGATGGTAAAGGAAGTCTTTCTATGTGATGGTGATTATAAAACAGCCGACGCCTACATGATGGCGCTATGTCCACTTTTAATTTTAAATCAGCCGTGAGAATGTCCCGTTTAAATTCCAGCCAACTTTGCAAAAGTCCGCATTTAATATTTCATCTGTCCGTTTTAAATTCCTGCCAATTTTGCATAGGTATGTCCACATTAAAATCTACCGCAAACCGCAACGATAACCAGATTTAATTGGATTGAGTTATTATTACGATGTGGTTAAAATAACATTTTACAGCATTCACTTTAGATTGTTTTAAAATCATTAAAAATTGGGTTGAAGACGAGCACACAGTATACGAAAAATGTTAGTTAGTAAGTTATGAGTCCCATAACTAATTTTTTTTCAATAAGAATATTCAAACAGTTCTTTCTGCCCTTAACTTCTCCAATTTTGGCTCGAAACCTTTTTATACTTTTATTCGCTATGTTTGACCACCATACCAACTACCAACACCATATTCAGGATGCTGCCGTCGTGATGATATTCAGGGTGATGCAACCGTCAAGTTTTTTGCACAGGGTTCAAAAATTGCATGACATGTTTGTTTGCATATTTGTAACTTGTAACGACTGCTCACAGAAGAATTCACTGGCTCTAATTATATCCAAAGCCACTACACTGTAAATGTAAGATAAAACACTTGACACTGCTGTTGTAAAAAAATGCACACACAAGATAACATCTTACTAAACTTGTCATCGTAATCCAAACTGAGCTATTGTGAAGCACAAAACTTTTATCAGATCATGTCAGAAAATTAAAGCACATTTATCTTGTTATAAGTTCAATTTTGTTCATGTAGTTTTGCATGGCGTCTTAAATCAGAGGCTATTTTAAAATCTCTTTTACAAATTCCACATTTATGCGGTCGTTCATTTGTATAGCTGCGAACATGCTGATTTAAGTTGCCACGGAGAGCAAACTTTCTCTGACAAATCGAACAAGCGTGGGGCTTCTCACTGGTGTGCACTAACATATGTCGCTTTAACTTTCCACTAACAAGCTTACTTGTAAGCAAACTTGTAAGCTTAAACCCCTTCCCACAAGTTTTACAACGAAAAGGTGTTTCTCGTGAGTGCAACGTCAGGTGTTGCGTTAAATGACTTTTGGTTCTAAAGGATTTATTGCAAATTTTACACTTGAATAGTTTCTGAGCAAAATGAGTTTGGATGTGTCGCTTCAGACGGGACATATTCAGGAAAGATTTTGAGCAGATTTCACATTCAAATTTTTTTGTTCTATTGGATAAATGGATTCGCAAATGAATTTTTATTGCTGTTTTTGTTGGCAGTTCAGCGGGGACATACTTTGCAAAAAATAGGGACGTTCTTTATTGTGAGAAAGAACGTGTTGCTGGAATTTCTGTTTTGAAAAACATTTCCTGCCACAAAACACACACTCTTGGCTATAACTATATGTGGGCTCGTGATTTATTTTCATGTGTACGTTTAAGTGGTGCTGCCTCATAAATGCGGCACTGCAAACAGCGCATTTGAACTGTTTACTCCGAACTGAATGTACTAATACATGCTCGTTATACCCGGACTTACGTCGAAAGCGTTTGACGCACAATTCACATTGATATCTTTTCTCTGTGGAATGAATGACTTCTTCATGTTTAGTAAAGTTGCTCTGGAGGGTAAATGACTTATGGCAAAAATTACATTTAAAGGGCGTCTCTCCTGTGTGAATTCTCATGTGATTAACAAGTTTGGCGTTGCATGTAAATGATTTTGGACAAATTTCACAGAAAGACTTTCTTTCCCTTGGTGGAGCCATTTTTCACGCTCACAAACACTTTAAGGTTTACGGTCAACAGCTAGAACACTTATTCTAGCTTGCAAATTAACTGTTCCCACTAACTATTCAAACAAAGTTTATGGATTGGTTTTGGTGTAGAGTTCGGCTGCGTTAGTTAAATTAAGCACAGTAACAACGACATGGCTTGTTGGGATTTCAAATGTAAAAAGACTTCTGGAACTAAAAGTTCTTATTTTTAGTTTGATTAGTAATTATAATTAACTACACTCCAGCTTCACAAGTTATAAAACTTTGTAATACCAAGCACTTCTTGGATGATGATATTTTTTGGCATATATTACATAACTATCAACATTCAAAAAATTTTGTGAACTGACTGCGGATAAGAAGATAATAATTAATTTGAGACTATTCGGATCGCTAATCTGATAATGTTTACTTATAACCCTGAGGTTTTTCATCAAATAAACTGTCCAGGAATGACTCGAAAATACTCTGTTGCTGTTTATTATTTTATTTTTCACAAGCCTAATTATCATCCATTAAATTAGTTTACTTTGTCTGGAAGTTTGATACAAGTTTCAAATATGGAAAACAAATTGCATTAAATAATCAAATATGTGAGCATACGACGGTTATGTTAAATTGCCTTGCATTCTCTTTTGTCTACTCACTCCTTTACATTTGTTTTTAATTCACAACATGTGAGAATGTGTAGAAATCAATTTCCGGAAATGGCTTGTTGTTCCTTGAGAACGGAAAACAATATTTTTTTTAAAGATTGATTGAAAAAAATGAATTGATTCTTTACAATTATGTTGTTTTACCTAGATCTAGTATAAAGCAAAAACCTTCAACATCATTGTCGGGTAAGTGGCATACACAGGAAGTGGGCATGTACAGGTGTGTAAAGTTGATTGTTATGTAATATGGCATATTATTACCTGTACTATGTTGGCTTCGCATCTTACAAGTTAAACTAAGTATAATAGTATAGTATAATATAAGTCAGAATTAATATTTACTAGAGGAAGGAAGTTAGCAAGAACACCAGTCAAGCCTGACGAAGCAATAAAGAAACCGGTCGCTGACGATTCTTAACATTTCTGGAGTGGTTATGAGCATTTTTTACTCATCAAAATCCGGATTCGGTCCACAGCACAATGAAACCACTGCTAGCTTATCGTTAGCCATAGCTATACCCTGCAAAAATGCAGGGATTACCATCAACCCTTTATCATACATGCACCTGTTGCACCTGTTGTAATGTAATCCAAATGATTGTTACGTTCAAATACCTATATGTATCACCTAAAAAATTCATTTTAGCATTACATGACTTAATCCATGGATAAAAATCAGACCACAAAACAATAAGAATTGCAATACGAAAGCCAAATCGTTTTTTTATAGTAAGAGAGAAGAATTCTCTGACGTGGATTTATAGATTTTTTATGAACTTGATTGAACATAAATTCTTATATATTTTTTAATTTTCAAGATCCTCACATATTGTACACCAAGTATGTTTTATACAATATTGCTCCGCGGATAAGGAAGACACATAGGAAATATTAATATTTTAAAAAAGTGGAATTAATTCAATTTATTAATATCCAATTAAAAAAGTGGGGTTAAATATTTTCTTACGTAGACTACTAGAAAATAGCTTCTAAAACAATGCTATTTTGTGAACTAAAAATTAATTTTTTACAAAAATTTAATAGGATTTGTATCTAGAAAGTTTATTCCAATTTCAATTAATATTACTATCCAATGCTAAAACAGTACTATTAACAAAGTATCAGTGTCAGTTATTGTGAACAATGGCCCGGTCTAAAAAACAAAAGCCGACCTGTGAAATTTGCAAGAAGGGATTTCCATGTAATGCTAAACTTGAAATTCACTTGTGATTTCACACAGGAGAGAAACCTTTTCATTGCACTTTGTGCAATAAGTCGTTTAACTGCATCTCCTCCGTCAGAGTCCATCAAGCAATTCACTCAGAAGAGAAAAAATATCAATGTAAGTTCTGCCACAAACGCTTTAAATGGGGTCCTGCTTTTAACCAGCATGTCTTAAGACATTCAGCTCTAAGGAAACAAATTAAATGTAGCATTTGCAGTGCCGCGTTCACAGTAAAATTTGACTTAAATAAGCATATGAAACACAAGCACGATCCTAAATATAACAGTTTACAGACTTGTGTGTTTTGTGAGCGAATTTTTGGTGCAAAAAAGGATTTTAACCAACACCTTATTTTTCATAATAAAGAACGTTCCTATTTTTGTAAAATTTGTCCAGCTGAGCTGGCAACAAAAGGAGTACTAAAATATCATATGCAAACCCATGCATCCAACCGACAAAAGAATGTGGAGTGTGACATGTGCTCAAAAACCTTTTTTCACTAATTGCGAACTCAAAGATCACATTCAAACTCATTTGGCAGAGAAATCTTTTAAATGTGACTTGTGTATTAAATCATTTGGAACAAAACGTTGTTTAAGAATGCATCTGAAATGGCACCTCCGGGAAAGAAAATTGTGTTGTGATCAGTGCGGAAAGGGGTTCAAATTCCGGGAAGGGCTAAAGCAACATATGTTGGTGCACACTGGTCATAAGCCCCATGAATGTGCAATTTGCCACAGGAGATTTTCCCTGAAAGCCAACTTAAGAAGGCACAGGCTCGTCCATAGCATTGAACGGCCACATAAATGTGTGATTTGTAAAAAGGATTTCAAAACTTTGATTGCCCTGCGTCATCATAGCCGAGTACATTTACAGAACTGACCACTTTTCAAAATAAATATTTCTCTGATGAAACCGGCTTCCAGATTACTGCTTCCCTGTTAAGAATAATTGGGATTTTCATGTTAATACTTTGCTACTTAACAAAAGAAAAAGGCGCCCTAAAAAGTAATGGGATTTCAAAATACATACAAATTCCAAATATAGCTTAGACATGAATGCAAAACGCGATACTAAAAAAATAATTATCGGTGGAAAACAAACGAAAATAAGAGTACAGCTAATCAGAACATCGCGGAAGTTAAAAAAAATGTAATTAGCACGACAGTTATAAATAATTTGTAAATCTCATGGTTTTAATAAAACTGAAAAAAAAATATTTATTACATGTCTTCGTAAAATATAATATGCAAGCATTTACTTATTACACGGAAACACCGTATCGCACAATTACCAGTGAATAGTCACATGATCAAGTTTTACTGTATTAATTAGGTATGTTAGGTTTCCAATATACAAGTTAAAGTTAATATTTGATAATTCAAGAAAATTTATAATGCAATTTAGTTCGTTGTGTTTGAATCGAAATTTTCAACTATAACTAGAACTAATAGTTTTTCTTCCATTTGAAAATCTAGCATTATCAGGGCTAGATAATCAGGGCAGCTTTAACTACAATTTTTGTCGTTGCGTATTGTGAAGCTTATTTTTATATGGCAAAGTAGACACAAAATATGGTGCTTGCGGCAACCACGGTTAAAACAAATCGTGGGTGTTTGGACGTGGGCTCTAATGGGCCTATGGTATATAATATTCACAAAAGAATATTTTCTTGACGAGGTTTGTTGGACTTTTATTAGCTTTTATTTGTGGTATTAAATTATTTTGATAATTATTTAAGAACTAAATTATAACTAGTTTACTAAAAAAATATACAATACATTAAAAATACATCAAGTTAATACTTAACTCAGGAAAACATAAATATAAATTTTTGGCTACAACTTTTTATTCACGAGCTTAATTATCGACACCTCTAGTTTTAGAACCATTTATTTTAATTGAATGAAAGATTACAAATTTGCACCAAATTATACTGCATGTGGGCTCTTAATTTAGCATTAAATTCACAAAGAGTGTACATTGTGTGTATATAGCATGGGACAGATAGGTATTTATCGATAATTATGACATCAAATTATCCTTCCTGCTTTTTATAATTATTCCTCGCTTGCTTTCCAGTCAACCAAAACTACAAGCTGAAATTACAATTTATTACGTAGATGAAAGCTAGTATAGCGATTAGTTGGGATATCCGTCCGTCTGTCTGTCTGTCCGTAGGCACGATAACTTTAGAACGCGTAAAGCAATTTTGTTCAAATTTTTTATGTAGCTATATTTTGTTACTAGTAAGAACGGTATTGCATTTGGAGGGAATCCGATCACTGCAAAGGGGTCAAAGGTCCTTTTTTTTAAAAAGGTAGATTGAGTGGGGTATTAAAAGAAAGCATTTTTACTGGTGAGTTTAACAAGCTATATTTAGTTTCTGTAGGTATCATACTCACTGAAAAATCACTGCTTAAAGTATTACTAATCGATTTTTCGCAATTTTAAACATTTAATTTTTGTAAAATGGTCGGTATCATTTTTACTATACAGTAGTTTTGATTTCAGCTACGTTATTCTATTAATTATGATCAATTTATTATATATTACTTGCAAATAGATGTGTAATTTACTAGCGATTGTGTAATCTTAAAAGTCTCCAATTAATAAATTACGACTTGTTTTAAATTCATGGGAAAATTCCATCTTTGACAATTATTTGCCATTATTGTAAGCATATGTACATACATAAATCCTTTTTTACAATAGAAAAATCCTCAACCTCAGCACTATCAGTTGCTCGGGGTCAGGATACTGTAAGGTTGTAAGGATGGGGCGTCCATCCGAAATCCTGCTCGGCTAATATGCATACTGTAAGGTACCCAAATCTCCAATAAGCGCTCTAATTGTATATTTATACTATTGTTAAGTCTATTAAAGAATCCAGTTTCTGTTCCAGTTTTCCAGAACGCTATTTGCCATTATTCCATTTTATTTATTAGCTGTCCCATATCATATTACAGACAATTATGCATAGGTATGAATATGAAAATACGCAAGCAATTGTGATTTAGATGATGCGAATATGATATATGAATATGATTTTAGATAATGATTTGTGAGGCGACAAATGTAAAAAGCCGAAAACGCAAAATAGGCCGTTTTGAAAACAAAACAGTTAAAAAAAAACAGAATTTTTTTAAAAGGCCGTTTTCAATTAAGTCACTTTGATTAACTACCAATCTCTGCGAAATTTGCTCCTAAGACAATCCTAAAACAAATATGAGAAATCTTGTAGGACAAAAGCTATTTTAATGCCAGTTGTGCTACAAAGTTTTCAGTAGCAAATCCGTTTTAAAATATTTGAAGCAATTCATGTAGGATATAAACACAGAGCAGGGTGATTTTACATGTATTCGCCTTTAGACAAAAAGAGTACCCATGATTCGTTTGGTGTATGATCCCACTTTAGCATGGCTATAACTCCACCTGCTTAATATCACGTGA
>JAQGAG010000763.1:0-12978 GCA_034696835.1 Lepidocyrtus lignorum
TATTTAATTTAGCTGGTTAAAATATTACGAAATGCAATCAGTAATTCATATGCTTACCTCATCTCACTCCTACACAGGAAAACTTTCGTTTGATCGTAATCATAAATTAAGTTTCTCCATGTGCTTCACCAAACTTGTAATAATGTCATGGATGGAAAGTGTTTCTTGTACGCTTCTGCAGTATCGTGACTCATACAAAGTTTCAGAAGCTCGTAATGCAAATTACCTATGCAGCATAACCAACTGTCAACGTTTTTGTTTGCAGCCTTCCTCATTTGAAAATACGGCAATTAAAAACATAATTTCTTGCTAATCATCTCATTTGTATTCCAAACTTGTCATTATTTCATCCCTGTAAGCGTAATGCACATTTTCTTAAAGATTTAGCACTGCTCCGCTGCAGTAGCAGCGGACTCTTGAGTTTTTTGTCTGATTAAACTGTTTGGCTAATTGGTCCATTTTTTTAAACGATTCTTTCCTGTAGGTGAAAAATGAGGTCAAAAAAGCTCTTACACGATGACAATTTCACGAGTTTCACATGTTCGTGGAAAAACAAAATGAGCCATGCAAAATTTATTATGTTCTTAATCTTTTCGTTTTCTACAGATTCACAGATAGAGAATTCCGGCACGTAGTTTACGTCACCCTGAAGGCTTTGTTTTTTTTCATGAACGGAGATATCTCCTCCTTTTTCCATCCTTAATCCTGGTGTGTGTAATCTTAATAGTGAGGAGTCAAGGAAAGGGATCAATCAGTTTTGAAGTGGAGTTCATGTACGGTGGTAGTAGCAACTTCCCAAACAGTTTAGGATCGAGAATAATCATGAAAGTTTTTACTGTAAGTTAAAATTTAATTTGGATATAGAATTAAAAATTTAAGTATTTAAGTTAGTAAGTTGGAAAATTAAATATTTTTGGGTAATTTCCGATTTTTTAGCTGATAAGTGTGACGGCAATAGCTCTTCTGCTATTCTCCGATCTCAACCTATCCGAAGGGAAGAAAAGCGATAGGAGACGGACGGAGGATGAGGAGGGATCTAAAGAGGTAGAGTGTGAGGGCCATAAATATCTTGTAAAATTTATAAAATTACTGGTATTAACTTAGATATAATTTGTTTCCTTTTCTCTGATTATGGTTATGATTAGTCTGCAGAAAATGACCGCCAGAAGGTCTTCGAAGGGATATCAGATCAGGAGAACAGTGCCCAAGCCATAAGTCCCAACGCCGTGAATCCGTACGCAGCCCAACTACTCCAACTCCAGAATCAGGCCGCCCTCATAAATAATCCATCGCTTTATGCCGGAGGACTCGGAGGACTCGGAGGAGGTACACCATTTCGAAACTCAATAGGTTCTTCTTTAGGCTCAGGTAACCTTCAAAATTTAGGTGGCGGCTTGTTCTCCAACCAGCAATACCAATTCCCTTTTGCAGGTCAAGCAGGTTTGAATGGGAACAGTTTTGTGAATGCAGCAATCGGAGGACTTAGCGCTTATCAGAATCCGTTATTATATGGAGGAGCTGGAATTCCGGGGATTGGCTCGCCAGATATCTTCAGTCAGAGTGCGGCAGCTGCGCAGTTGTACAATAATCCATATTTGGGAGCTGGGGGATTGGGAGGTGCTGGGCTGTCATCGGGTATCAATCCATTGCTTCTTCGTGGCGCTACTAATTTGCAGTATCCCATTGTCGCTGGAGGGGGAAATCCTTATCTGAATGCTCAACAGTTGCTAAGCCCATACTCCAATTATAACCAGTTGAATCCTTATAATAACTTCCCGTTCGCGTCCAGATTCGGGATTGGGGTGGGAAGGAGCAGCCTTGGAAATCGGCAGACATCTTCGCAGTCCAATAATAATGATGAGTAGGGATGGAGAGGAAATTTTGCAATAGATTTTTTACTAAGCTCATTTTTTTTGTATTTAATGCAATAGTCCTTAATGTTTGCAGTTGATGTTATTGCATAATTTGTAGCTATAATTTTTTTTTACCATTTATAGAATATCACATAAATGTCTATAGCTGTGTAAGTACAATAAATACAATAATTACTTATCCATTTAATTCATGGACTAAATGAGCTGATGACAAATAAATATTTTAGGCAATAATATGCGTTTTAATGAATGACACAACTTAATTTTTAACTAATTTTGGAGCAAAAATAAACGACCATTTTAAATTAAAATCTCTAAATAAATTACATAATTGCCATGAATTTGAGTGAGAAGGTTCGTTTCAGTCCAATTTATATTTAGCCAGCATACCTAAATATTATTACCTTCTTCATGTTCATGAACGCAAGAACGAAAGCCCTTCATTGAAGGGGTCCCATTTACGTTATTACCCACCCACGTGCCATGCAAATCCGAATACACTTGAACGAGGATGAATAGAGACTATAAAAAGTCACTACAACAGTACAACGTAACCATGCATGCATTGTTCCTAACGCTACATATGAATGGAAATGGCAACTAAAAATTTAATTTCCGAAGCTGAAAAGGTCACCTTTTTTTATTCAAAAAATCAAATTCACGTTTTTTGCTGAAAGCCCGAAGTCCTACCGTCGAATCTAAAATTGCTTGATGGGAACTACCCCTTTCACCTAAAATTGAAATCTGTTGCAAATAAAAACATATCTTAGTGCAGTGCTCTACCAGATTAAAAAAATAGTTTACTTAATTAAGCAAAATAGTATTAGTGCTGTCCCCTACTCCAACTAACAATATGACTAAGAAGGCCGGTCCGAAAGCAAAGAAGAAGGGGAAGGGGAAGGGGAAAGAGGATACCTCCGACTCCAAGCCCCTAGTCCGACCCTCCACCCAAAGCCCCCAAGTCCGTCCCTCCACCCCAGGCACCCCAAAGGCCGAAGTACGTCCCTCTACCCCAAAGGCCGAAGTCCAGCCCTCCGTTCGCTCCCGTGAAGGGAAGCGAAAGCCTGGGGCACACAAGACCCCCGTCGAGACTACCACCAAGGATGATGCTCCTCCTCCAACTTTGGAACAGTACACGGAGTGGTACGCCATCGAACTTGTCTCCCTTCCTAAGGTGATCTCCTTCCTTTGCCGATACATCATGGTTTACGAGACGGTAATCTGTGCGCTCCTCATCTTCAACTTGGCATTCTTCCCTTATGACTGCTGGTTCAGTGTGTATGATGGCCGGTTCGCGGACTGGATGTTCTTCCTCAATCCGATATACGCGGTGGATGTCATCCTCAGATTGATCGTGGAGGTGTGGCGGAGCCACACCCAGACTAAATGCAAGGTCTTCATGTGTAGGTCAACTATAGGCATATTTAATTATACGTATATCTCCCATTATCTCGATGGCTTATTAACTTCCCTCAAAATATTATGTTCATTCTAGTTCCCTATTCCTTGGAGTATTGTCTCTTGGACGTGATCAGCTTATTCCCAGTAGATCGAATAATGCTGACTGTGACTAGGGAATTGTCCTTTGATGATATTAATATCATCGAATATTTTCAGTAAGTCTGCTCACTACTTTCCTAATCTAACATTTTGTTTTATCTGGGTGAATCAGCCCATATGAAATGAATTTCAAATGAAACTTTCCATACCCACAGAATGACTACTGTGCTACGTGGCTACAGAGTCTGGATATACTTCCGTGAGTGGGACTAATCATAATTTTAATCATTCTTCAGAATCCAGAATTTACAATTGAATTTCACTTTTTATATTATCTTCCAGGTCAGATGGAAATCAATGGCTTGCTGTATGAGATGATAATCTTCGTGATTAAGTTCAGCGTGATGTATTTGACTTTCATCTTGGTTGTCTCGGTGGTCTATTTTCAGTTCACGGGAGTGGTAAGTAGCCAATTATTACTAACCAAGCTCAATTATGTACTAACTTAATGGGGTAACAAGTTAGCTAATAAGTTTGTGTTTGTTACACGGAATGCAGGATGAAATCGACTATTTCTTGCTTGCCAAAGATCGCGAAGTTATTAGTAAAACTTGGGCCGCTGACTTCCAGCATAAGGAATTAACTGATTCCTCCGAAGGATTCTTCATCCTTTGCTTCAACTTCGCCACTGTTGTGATTACAACTGTTGGGTAAGTTGATACAATTTATTTTAAATTTTAATAAGCTTGTTTAATTAGATTTTAACTAATTTGCACTTTTACTTTTAGATATGGCGACATTTCTCCATTGACGGAGGGAGAAATGTTTGGAAGCATTCTGGTCATGTTGATCGGGGCAATTTTTCTCGCTGGATTCTTTCAAAGTCAGATCACCAGCTTTAGCCTGCAGCTGGATGGGGCTCGTCTTGACCTTTTTCATAGACTGGATGGGATTAAGATTATTTTAGTGAGAATTTATGCCAGTTACAAACTATGATATATCAATAATTAAAATAGCCTATTGATACATTGGCTATTTTTCTATTTTTTCTTCAACAGGGGGAGGCCAAGATGGGAGAATTTTTCATTTCAAAAGTGGAGCGGTATTACAAGTGCTTATGGACTTACAGAGAGGTTAGTGCTCACAGTAACTAGGCTTTGCTCACAAGTCAAATATAATTGGAGCCAGTTTGAAATTTACATTAAAAATATGATTCATCAGGGAACAGAAAATGTCCAGTTCATGAACCAGCTACCCAACTCATTCCGCGAAGACATCCACTTCGACATCAGTCTCGAGATGTTTCACAACTCATTCCTCTTCCGCGGACTGGACGAGGCGTTTCTCCGTGCCGTATCGAAAATTGCGAAAATTGCCCTCTACAATCCCGAAATGATCGTGTGCCCATATGGCGGCTACGCCAACAAAATGTATTACATTATCCAAGGGGAGTGCCAAGCCATGTCGAAGCACGATCTCACCAAAAGAGCAGCAATCCTTCGAGCAGGTTCCATCATCGGAGAGACGAATCTATTCTTCTCGTGCCCTTACACCATCTCAGTGGAGACCCGGAGCTGTTGTCAGCTAATGTGTATTGATAAGGAGGAGCTGATGGGGTTATTTAGCAAGTTCGAGAATGAGCTGAGTGTCCTCCGCTCTCGATGCCAGACTAAGATCAATGACATGTATTTCTATTATGAGACGAGGGGAATTGATCCCGTCTGTTGGGTCGAGATGAGCTATGAGGCGCAGATGCAGACAAAGCTAAGTCGAGATGCCTTGGAAAAAAATACGGATCCTCATTGGCCGCTCCTTACGATGAGATGGTACTTATCAGTAATTTGGAGACACATTTAAGCTGAAATTACTATCCTGAAAGTTGAGAATTTTAATAATGGTGATTACTGTACAGGGGATATGGCTTTAACGATGTCGTAACAGAAGATGTCATTTTGGACTCTGAGGTATAAATGGAATAATGTTAGCTTATCATTAAAATGCTTTACTAAAGATTAATGTTTTGATTATTAAATATTTTCTAGGAATATGTCATCTTTGAACCCATATGCGAGGACAGGGCAGCAAAGAAGAACCACGTCGTTCCATACAGAACCTGTGTCGTTCCGGAGATTCAAGGGACTGAAGTTGAATTCATTAAGTTTTGGAACGTGGCCATACCCATGTTTTCCATGATAAACGCATTTTACGGTCCGTACTGCCTGGCATATGGCTATGGAACCTCTTTGTCTTTGGTTAGTTCACCTTTGAGCTTAAGTCTAAAACATTGTTGAAAAAAATTGGAAATGTTGGGGTAACGTGATTGTATTGCGATCCTACTTTGACAGGTGGCGACCTACATGTGTACCAAAGGAGACGGTGGCCCTTTCGATATCATAACAGATCTAGTTTACATGGTTGACGTTTTTGTCGAAATTCTTGGCGCAGCCCCAGTCGAAGGTTTGTGATCGAATAAAGAACCCTTTTAAAATTCTAGGACACTTGAGAAAGCGTTATCGCACTTCCTCCTAACCAAAATCCTTTTCCAGGTCTGTACTACAAATTCAAAGACGGCTTCAATACTCAGAAAACTAGTGCAGTCTTCTATTTGGACCTACTCGCTGCAATACCTTTTTCTGTTTTTGGGATGCCAGAAGCGAGTGCTGTAATGAAGTCCACGAAAATATGGAAGGTCATTCGGTATGTCATGTATATAATTCATGATTAAAGTCAAAACTTAACCTGCATTTTGATTTTCCTGATAATTACATGAATGCCTTTGCACATGAATAGATATTTGAATTATCTGGATAACATTCACCCAAAGCACGTGTTTTGGTTCCGACTCGTGCAAACTTGCTTTGTCCTCGTCTACGGAATTCATTTCATTGCGTGCACAGTGTTCATTCAAGCTTGCCCAATCTTAAATGGGTAAAACTAGTTTATAGTTTCCAAAAAATATTTACTAAATTGCATAGTAGCTATGTTTGGTTCGAATTAATTATTTTCATTTCCGCTCCCAATAGTGTGAGGGACTGTACGCAGGATGAGAACTGGTTGTGGTCCTACATCAACCGTCAGAATGAAATGCCATCTGTTAGTAGCACGATAACGGTCAAGTCACTCTCGACCGAGAATCCATATTTGATCTCATTCTTCTATGCGTCTGCCACCCTGACCTCTGCGGGATTTGGTGACTTCTCTCCTCAAGGTCCAACCGAAATGTGTTGGGCGGTGGTCTTCACCCTTGTTGGCTTCTTTCTTATATGCTATTATACTTCCGTTTTGACATCAGCCCTCTCTTGCATTGTGAAGCCTCGGTAAGCATATTTAATTGCTCATAGTAAATATTCCATAAATTGTTTGGCATTTTTGCAAGTAAATAAAAATTACTTTTATATTTCCATAGACTGGAATTCCAGCAAAAGCTATTGGCTGTCCGTCGTTTCATGAACTATTATGAACTCCCGGATTCCATTCAGCGAAGGGTTGAGCAGTATTATGAGCAGCAGGTAAAGTTAAAAAATTATAGATATCATAATTATTACGAACTGTATAATTTACCTTTTTTTTAAATTCCAGAATCAATGCCGTCACGGTATCAATCTACCCCATGGTGAGGTCCACTTTCTGTTTGATGCCCCTGACTATATTAAAAATGACTATTTGTATACTGCAACAACTCTATTGTTGGATGGTATCTCGCTGTTTTCCGTATGTCTTTTTAATAATTACTTATATGTCATCATTTAAGAACTGTTCGATGACCTTTAGCAACTCACACAAACTTAAAGCTTTCCTCCAACATTTCTTCCTCATTTCTAGAAAGTGGAGGCGAAATACATACCCAAGCTGGCGGAAAAAATGCGGCGCTTCCTGATCGCCCCGAATGTCATGTTCCTCCACATGGGCGAGGTCCGCCGAGCCATGTATATTATCCAATCCGGTTCTGTTGGGGTAAGCTGCTCATGAATACCGCATCGGCAATTACGATACGATATATAAACTTTTATAATTATCCAATTATCATTATTAACATGAGCTTCAACATTATTATTATTATTAACATGAGCTTCAACCTTTTTTGTAAAGGTTTATGAGGTGAATTCCCACAAGCCGAAGCACATCTTGGAGGCCTCATGTCACTTTGGAATCCGGGACCTCCTCTTCGGCGAACCTTCCCATTATACCATTCGCACGTTGAGCTTCTGCTACATTTACGAAATTACGAATGACGAATTCATAAAAACTTTCGAGGAGGATGCCGAGCTGTTGGATATGATCGATGATGAGCGGGAGGAGCGTCATGATGAGATTGAGGACATGTACAACCAATACTCCACGCTGGAGAGGGAGCAGCAAGCGGATAGATATATCGAGACCCCAAGTTGGATATGGTTCCGACCAACGAGAACCTCAACGGGAAGAAGGTTCCACCAATATTTGGAGTATGCGAAGCTATACAAGTCAATCAAGGGTGGAAAGATTATGAGATACTTCTTGCAAAACGGGACTGTCCATCCGGTTGGGACTTTTGCCAAATGGTGGTCATGCTGGATGAGCCTTGTCGCCTGCATTACCATCATGCTCTTGTTTGTCGAGACGTTCATGTATATCCGGGTCCCATCTATGAGGATTTGTCAGTGGATCCTTGATGCATTCTTTTATATGGATATGTATGAAATAACTACAGAAAAAAAAACTCATGTTATATTTTAAAGTGCAGATATGATCAATTTCAAATGTCGATTATGATACTTCCAGCTATATAAAATTGCACTGGGGCTACTACAATCCGAAAACAGGGCTGCTGGTATCCCATCCACTGAAAACCGCGGCAATGTACGTATTTAAGGGCTCCTTCTTTTCCGACATCGTCTTCAGTACTCCGTTGGAGCTGATTGTGTTCATTTATGGGAAGACTGACTTTATGGGATATGGAGATGGTAAGTTTTTGCTTTGAATATGAATGGTTTTTTGAATTACAACGGATGTGATGATGTCCTGGGTTATTTCACAGCGGCAACCTGGTACACGAAATTGCGGTGGATAAGACTTGTCCAGATCAAGCGGATCCCCCAGATATTTTCCGTTGTGCATGGGATCTTCGTCAGAAGGACATTAGTGTTGTAAGGGCTGACTGGAAATTGGAAAAGCTTTTTTTATAAATTATTCTTCTTGCCAATTTATAAAAGTTCATTCTATTGAATTATTTTGCCATCAGATTCACGCTATTTGTATCTCTCACATTAATTGTGTGTACGATGGTGGGGGCTGTCGCAATTTATATCGCTTGCCCTTGGGAAGCTAACATCTGGGAGGATGGAGATCAGTACCGGTTGCCGGCGTGTAGCGAGGATCACTGGGCGAATACGAAATTCGGTAAAGGGGACTACATATATTATCTAACATGCTTATGGGAATTGCACATGAGAGAACATTCCAAAATAATTTTGTCAACCTTTATGATCTTGTAGGAAAGGAGCTTTTGGAAACGCAGAGGATTTTAGTTGATATCTTGAACAGATGGTTATTTGGACTTTACTACGTTTCCCAAACGTTGCTGGTCATTGGCTTCGGTGATATGATGTATGGCATGGCGTGAATCAAACTTGAAGATAATTTTCTAATTTCTAATTTCCTTTCACTGTCAAACGGTTAAATAAAAACCTCAACATTTTCTCTTGTTCCAGCACATTGGATGACTCGGAGATTTACCTTTTGATATTGATGTCAGTTTTTGGCTTCGTGTTTATGCGTTGCGTCCTCGCTGACATGACAGCTGCTGAGGTGGATTCGGATGAGATTCGAGCAAAATTCACAGAGTCGATGAAGACACTGATGCAAGTGATGCATCAAGAGAAACTGAATAAGAAATTGATAGCGTGAGTGTATTAAAACTACAATTTTATGGGGCAACGTAAATAACTTAATTTTCAAAGGGTTTACCGTGCTAAAATATATATTTTTATCTTTAGTACTGTCCATGGCCATCTTAACAACATCTGGAAGCGATCCAAGGGGCTCCAGCCAGGCCAGCTATTTAATGACCTTCATCCCTCTCTGGAATCTGATGTTTTTCGAAGCTTTGTTGGGGATACTCTTCGCAAAGTAAGTTGTAATCTTCAATAAAATGGGCTTTTTCTTTTAAAAAAAATGATCATGATGATGATGATGATGATGAGGTTTCTTGCTGATCATGATCGGATAGATTGCTGTCTTCAGAGATTTCACTCCGAATGTTTTGCGTACCCTCTGCTTATATTTGAAAAAGCTCCACTTCTTGAAAGGGGAGCGGCTCATGCAATTCGGGAATTTGGAGTATGAGATGTACATCATCGTATCAGGGAAAGTGTGGATAACGGATAGGAAACTCAGCTATGGCTGCACTTTGGGGAAATATGAGTACATAAATGCTAATTTGTAGCTGTTTTCATAAGTTAATTAACCACTTTAAAGGTAATTTTTACTATTAGATTGCTTCCATCTTTTTTCCCTAGAACATTTGGGGAAAGCTCGATGCTCACCTATGCCCCACGTCGTTATACCGGTGTAGCGGCAACTGGCGTCGAGGCTTTTGTCATCTCCCGGACAGACTTTGACGCGCTAATCGAACGCTATCCCAAAGTTAAGGATATTCTCATGGCCTTGCTTCACAATGGGGATTATGACTACTTTGAATATAAGATTTACGAGATGGTGGACCACCTTAAAGAGCTGAAAGGGCGCGATAGGGATCACCAAATTGAGATTTTGCAAGAGCGAACCACCGAGATCAAGTCTGTGGCCGCTGGGAAAGGACTTCTGTCCAAGGAGGAGGCAGGGGACATGTATAGTAAGAAGGCTTCGACAAATCGTGTGGTGTCATTCATAAAAAAAATTGTTGACCGTGGCACCGATGACGATGGGCTGCCAATCCTGTACCTTGTTGTGAGGCGGAATAAGTTAGAACGGATAAGCAAGAAGATAATTATCCTTACTTTATTTTCGCTGGGGAAAAATACAGATACTTATGCATGGATTTATCATTACAGGACGACCGGAAACCATTCCGGGTTTCCCCCACTAATACACCCCAACTGCGGATTCAGCAAGTTTTACTTCACCTTCATCTACGCGTTCTGTTTGTTATCCCCCGCTTTAGCTATTTACGAGTTTAGCTTTTCCCAAAGCTTCTTTAAACAGATGGAAGCAGACAAAGAGAATAATGTTGATACTCTTTCGGATGCTGATGATCAGCAGATCCCACGGATGATCCACAATTTTGGAAAAGGTTTGGATTATTTTCTCCTCTCGTTCATCTTCCTCAACCTGATCACACCTTTCCAGAATGAGCAAGGCCTTTTCGTCAAGGAGTTCACGACGGTCGCCATGCGCTATATTTGGTCTATCGATGGGATATGGTTGGACTTGGTAGCATCTACTGGGGTGATTTGGGATGGGAGGAACCTTCTGCTAACGAGGATTATAAGATTGGTAAGCTCGTTGGTCATCATTTTTATACTTTTACATTAATTTGGTTTTAGATAACCTATTTCTCATTGTGCCCCATTGCAGTACCGCTACTACTCCCACTACTCTCAGCAAAAAGATGACCTCTCGGTGAGCCCCTTCCGGCTCAAGATCCAGCTTGCAGTCTCCACCTTTATTTTGCTCGCCCATTGCATCGCGTGCTGGTTTTATTTGATATCGGATTGTGAAGATGAGGATGCCCCTCCCTGCTTCAATAGTCAGGCGGTGGAATACAAAACACTGAATAAGACATATTCGTGGACCGCTGAATGTGAGTGAAAGTAACAGTATGGATGGATATTTCTGAGGATTATACATTGAATGTTTTGAACTGACACTTTTCCACAGTTGTCCTAGAGCGGGGTATCAAGTCGCATAATGAGGAAAGCATGCAACGTTGGCGTTGGTGGTTGCGTTCCTTGTACTGGTGCGTCGAATATATGTGCTGATCATTCCTAAAAAAAGCAGATATATGTTTTCACTTATTTAATACGATACATGGTATGCTCATATACTTTTAGGGTTGTCACTGTCATCTCAACTACTGGATTTGGAGACATTGTCCCACAGAATGTGATGGAAATGGTTGTTGGGATCTGTTGCTTTTTCTCGGGGGCTTTCATCCTGTCAATTATTTTGAGTAACTTTACAGGTTTGTGAAATTTCAATTGTTTAGGATCGTAGAGAGTGTCCATGTGCTTAAAAGTAAGGATTTAAGCAAGTTTAATTTTAAATATGTTTTCCAGCTGGAATGACTTCCATAAATAAAGCCCACAGGGCCTATTTGTATCAAGTGAAGCTCTTATTGGTAATTTTTTTTTTTAATTCTGTCCATTTCAACTTTCTAATTGAGTTTTTTTTTTTAATTAAGTTAAAATATGGATGCTTTCTCTCTCCAGAAATATCTCAACAATGTCGGCCTCTCGCCAATCCGTCTGGGACAAGCCAGCGCCTACTTCGATTATTTCTGGAATCGCAGTCGAGGAAGAATGTATCACGAAGTGACAGCCATTCTCCCCAACACCCTAAGAATCCAAGTGACCAACGCCCTATTTTATGATGTCCTGAGCAAAGTGACCCTATTCGACTTCGACAATCCCCTCTTCATAAAACAAGTGGCTGCCCGTGTCAAGCACTCCATTTACTTACCTGGGGTCTGCATAGTCAAAGAGGGGGACTTGGGCTCAAGTTTGTTCATCGTGATGAAAGGCTATGTTTCCGGAATAACTGGGAATGACTCACCAACCGCTATGGAACTGAACAAGATGTACATGGTCGGGGACACATTCGGCAAGCTCCCGTGTCTCTTCCACAATGAATGGTATCGTAAGTCTTATCGGGCGGAGGAGCACACTGAAGTGTTGGAACTCCATAGTCACGACGTTCTCCATCTGGCCGCCGTCTACACCGAGTTTTGGAAATTGCTCAAGGCATTCGTCGAAGTTACCTATGATCCCAATGGGGAGTCCGACTGTATTTTTAGTCCTCAACGGGCCCGCCAAAAGAACATCTTTGACTTGGGAGAGGACTACAAAGCTGAGGACACCAAACAAAAGCGAAATGTGTTCAAAGCGACGACGACCCCGACCGGCAATAACATCGGAACGGATTCCAAGGGTGGTAAACAGGGAGATGGGAAATTTCATGAGTCCAAAGCTCAACATCAGAAGAATTTGAAGAACTCAAAGAAGAAGCATAAGGCCCCCATGAATGTTCATAACCCGATCAAGTTCCTCTATAACACCGCTGTTCTCGCGACGTTGGCGGAGAAAACCCAAAAGATGAAGACAAGGTCCTTAGCCAGAATAGCCAAGAAGGCTCCGACGACGAAATCTTCCAAGAAAGATCCTAGCAAGACAGAAGCTTCTGCAGAACCTCCGCAGAAGACGGCTTCAAAAAAGAGTCCTCACAAGACAGCTTCTAAAGGCCAGCCACACAAAATGGCTTCAAAACAGCATCCTCACAAGACAGCTTCTGATGAACCTCAGCACCAGATGGACCCCGTAGACCAACCTTCTGAAAGTCATCCCCACAAGCGAGCTTCTGAAACTCATCCCCACAAGAGAGCTTCGGAAAGTCATCCCCACAAGCGAGC
>JAQGAG010000764.1:0-12966 GCA_034696835.1 Lepidocyrtus lignorum
TTAAAAATAAGTTTGGGTCAATATGAGCATTTCCTATCTTTAACATTAGGGTTAATCTTATTACTTTTACTTTACTCTATGCATTTATTTTTATAGCTAAAAATTATTTTTCAAATACGAGTGAATGAATGCGTTGTTTCATATTAAATCCTCCAAGCACACCAGTTTTTTTTGTAAGTTTTACTTATGGAGTGATGTGATAAGAAGTACTCATAAAATTTATTTACAAATTACAATATTTAGAGCAGTATTTATAATTATAGTTACAGACATACATGTAGACAAATAGAACCGTAATGTCGAATGTTTATCGACAATGTAAAGATAAATTAAATTATGAATCATATATCGCAAGATTCGGAAAAATGTTCTGTTGGATATACATTACAACAAAATACAAATGTTCAGTTAGGCAGGTGGTTGGTACTTGGTAGTAGTAAAATTAATGTGTACGGGGGCTTCAGAGCAAAAAGTATAAATTGGGAAAGATGAAAAACAATTAAGTTTACAGGAAACTAATTCAGATGTGGAGTCAATCCCATCCCTTATCTAATCCCATAATTTATTCACACATGCCATTTATCATATATGTAGAAAAAAATTAACACTAGTGCTATAATTAATTCTTGGAACTTTTACGTTATCTACCAGCAGAGGAATTAGTGAATAGCAGGCGTGGCGTGGGTTATACATAAGTTGGAAACATATTAGTAATTATTCAACATAATCAGTGCTTATAGGTTAATTAGTTTACAAATATGTTATCCTTATTTTAGTTTTTTTATATCACACCAGTTTTTACAAGAAAACATTTTCCGTCAAATCCTAAACGCTAAAATACTTTTTACATGATTTTACAATCGGCATCGGCATCAGCTTAACAAAGAAAAATTGCCTTGAGTAGAGCGAGAAGCAACACGATAACTTTACAATAAGATGAAGTGCTTATCTATTCTTCTAAAAACTAGCTATTACAGAGTTTTTATTTTTTTACATTTATGTATGGTCATAAAGACTAAATAGTTAAAAGTAGGTAGGTAGGTAATAGGTACTATAACTTCCAACTAGTTATTTCATTCGTACTAAACTAACACAGAAAAAAACTTTCACAAAATTCACGTCCAGTTGGTTCGTACTTTTGTCGAACCAGCATTATTCGTAGAGCTGTCGTTTCATTTAAAATCGAACGTGGCCATACTAAAATCAATAAATTACTTTCACAAATAGATTCCCAATCCAATTCAAGAATTTCTGCGCTGCGGAATATTTGAAGGCAAAAAATGCATGCGATTAATTTAGCAGGTTCCGGGCACCTGATTCCCCATTTAAAAACAAACATTTGTGTTTCTCCATCCTTTATAAAAGTTAGCTTCCTCGGGGGAAGACGAACAAAGTCCGAATTGCGCTTCCAATCACAACTTATCCCCACCATAACATGTTAACCATTAATTCATACAAAACGATAGAAAAAATATCTTTCGCTACACCTTGTTTTCTAACGCACAACAGCCTCAGCGATTCTGAATTTGATCAGTACGGCGATTTTTTTACGTTGCGAATTTCGTGATTTAAATTTTTAAATCTTTTCCGAGTTTCGGTTAATTTAGATAACATTAAAATTCAAAAGTGACTTAAATCCCTTATGGATCATTCTCAATTCTCAGCTACAGTTTAAAAACTATTGTTTTCAATAGTCAAGTGCAGATTAGTTGACAACTTACAGCGTCAGCGTGTAATGGACTTTCCAATAATACAATATTTTGCTGTTTCGTACCCCCATAAATTGGGTGCAGAAAGTCAACATTAAACATTGCAGGCAGTTCAGCTTAATTAAATTAGATTAGTTAGATAACTATGATTTGTTCAGTTAATTAGACTTTTTACTGAACTTCGTCTATCGTCGTGTTCATCGCTATTCTATTTCGCAAATCAATTCATTCGTTTGTTCTACTCGGCCCAATCTCCCGGCTGTTCGAATTCCATCTGATGAAACCTTTCCTAATTCCTAATACACGTGAGAAAATTATGAATATTCCATTTTATAGCTCGATTTTTAACAGAAAGAAAGTTCAAATTCCAAATAACAGTGTCCAAAATTAAGTATACAATTGGATTGTTCTCTAAAAGTGTGGCAAGAGTAGAGTAAAATACGCTACTCTTTGTTAGCCTTGTATCAGTTAAGGAAAGGATTCTCTGTTTTCACAGGCGACCATGGGTTATTAACTGCAGGAGTGGCTCTCACTGATTGCTGAGGCACAGGAGATGAGCCTAGACCACTCGAAGCACCACCAAAACCACTTGTCAATTGATTCTGCTGTTGTTTCTCACGAATTTCATTAATCGATGGTTTCGCTACCTGGTTCTGCAATTGGAAAGGGTTCACAGTTTGATTCACGCCTGTTGTTAGTAGACTGGTAGGGGTGGTGGAAGTTGCCGGGGGAGGTGCAAATGGATTCGACACTAAGTTAGACCCACCAAGCAAGCCTCCAGTTCCGTTATTACTATTTGCCGGCACTAAGTTATCTAAATTCACCAGATTACTGTTTTCTCCGAGAAACTGTAGCGGGTCCTTCTTTCGACCTCCAGAACCCATGACGGTAGGTGAAGCATTGTTACTCCGGCTTCCACTGTTGTTATTCATTGGTGTAAGAAGGGCAGGTCCTAATGGGTCCAAGTTCAAGGCTCCACTGTCGCTAGTTCTCTTGGATAGCACAGAGAATTCATCATCCATTTCTAAACCTAAGCCATTTGCTGAAGCAGCGCGAGCTCCTCCAGCAGCTCCACCGATGTTTGGTGCCCATGGGTCAGCCACAGTTTGAGGGGACGGGGATGAGGCATTTGGAGCCCAAGGATCTATTTAGTAATTCATTTATTGATTTGATTGATAAATTTGCTAAGCACCAGTGATAAGTAAAGGCAACACTTTTTATACGGCAACATACCAGCAACCACGGCTGCAGCGCCGCCAGCAGCCCCTCCAACCCACGGATCTTGCGGCGATGTAACCGTACTGCTGCTCCCACTCCATGGATCGGCAGGTCCAGCATTTCTAATTACGGCCCATGGATCTCCTCCAACTGCCCCATGCAGTAGCTGGTCCTCAGCTGAGAGACCTGCAGCTCCACCAGCTGCACCCAACTCTAAGTCCAGTAAATCGACCAGAGCACTTCCATCCTTCTTTGGTGGTCTAACAACATCGTCACTGTAAATTGATAACATAAATCCATAAAAGTGAGCACTTTAACAGAAGTCTCCCGAGTTAAATCAACTACTCAATTCAATTTGTTGTATTTTCTCACGATTTAAATTCCTGTTCACTCTGAGACAGTGCCATTTGGAGTCGTAGTTCGTCGGAACGTCGTCGTTTCTCTTCTTGATCAGCTTCCTCTTTGGACATCGCCAGAGCTAACTGGAGTTGAAGTTCTTCCTCGCCCACTGTTTGAGGACGAGCATTTTCCAGTTCAGAGGCTGAGACAGATCTGCGATTATGATTTGGACCACCAAAGCCATTGACTACCTCGCCCCCAAAACCATGAGAACTAAATACGGGACTGGTGGGCGTTGTATCGTTTGAATCTGACGAGCCAAAACCAGACACTGTTTGCGCAAATCTAAACAAGAAATATGATGAGCATGAAATATTATTCCTGGCATGAAATGATATTCGATACGTTATAATTTGGTTGAGTTACTATTTCGTGAAATAAGCATTTCCACAAATAAATTTTTACCTTTCTCTTGCTTTTAGAGCTCTTGCTCTTTCATTTCTTAGTCTTTCCTCAGAGCTGAGAAGTGTAACGAGTTGTTTCGCTTTCTCTCGGACATTCAACCCTTCAAGATAAAATAGAAAAAATATATCGTTAGAACTTGTCGAATTAAGAAGTAATATAAGGATGTTCCACGGGTCGGGCTCCGATGCATGCTAGTAGAGCAACTGTATTGTACCTTGGTCCTTGTTGTCCTCAAAATACTGGAAATCCTTAAGCGTCTGGATTGCATAAATGTTCTCTTTGCACTGTTGAGCCACCCGCTCCGAGCCAGTTTTGATAAGGTATTCCAGCAATACTAGTGACTTATAGACATGGCGCCAGTTCTTTCCGTGATCGTTAAGTCGCTTCCAAAGCATTTCCATTATTTGCGAGAAGGCCTCTATATTGTACGTCAGATCGGCTATTTCTGACATAAGTGTACTGGACGGACCCCATGGATCGTTGCTGGTCGCCTCCCGAACCTTTTTCTATAAATACAAAGTATACAAAAACCTTTTTAGTAAGAATAAACAGAGCAAACGGTACGGTTGAACCAACACAAATATTACATTGCAATAAAACATTACCTGTGGCTCAGTATAATTATGAGCTATATTTTTAATATTTCTCCTCAATCCTGCTACGCTGACTTGCATTTTGACGGATTTAAATGGTTTCCAGTTATTTTAATAAAAATGATCACTAATCACCCACTTTTATTCTCCCGCACAATAACGTTTTTTAAGTTGTCCTCACTGCAATTCGGCTGATGTATTAATAACTCAGAATTTCTCCTCTTCCAACTAGTGACTAATTTTGCTGATTCACTTTTCGAGACAGCGCTCAGTACATGTAAACAGCTTCCATTCAGTTATCTATATATCCTTATCCGGACGACTACTGTCACTATCTCTTATCTTATTTTTCACAAATTATCTCACTTCCATTACACACTTCTGATGAAAGATCATATCCTTAAAAATGTTTGTTTGTACAGTCAAAATTTATATCTATTGCACTGCGCACAAAATCATTAAATTCCAATCCTTTTTCAAAAACATTCACACGTTTTTTTGTTTAAAAAAGGCTTCTACAGTTCATTCATTCGTTTCCACTTAATTGATCATTGAACTACGACAGAGAAGAATGGTCGGGAATAGCTTAATTTACTAGTTAACACCGACATATAATTGAATGGAAATTGTGAACAAGGGATACATACAAGATTTAAAAAAAAAATGATACATATATGATGATATGTGATGATGTTATGTTGGTGGGTGATAACTGTCTGTTGTTTTAACGTTGGCTTCAATGCTGAAATATAGCTGTCCTGCTGCTTCACCTCCTCTTCAGTAATACATGTATATATTCTGCCTTGGAGCACACTCACTCACTTTTTTGTCTTCCTGGGAATGGGATGTTGCTTGGATCACTCAACCTCAACTGAATTAGCTAACTGTTGTATGGAGTGCAGTGATAAATGATAATCATAGTCAATAACACCCTTCCAATATCATCTGACCATAGTCGTCATCATCATCTTCTGCGAAACTGGAGCTCACTCAGTGGCAACTGCTGGAACAAAAATGAGAAAAAAATATTAGGCCGAGTCCATCATCAACACAAAAGCATAATTAATCGATTATTGCAGACACATGTAGTTGCCATACGGGCCAGAAAAACAGCTCTAGTTACACATAACTGACAAGACGCCGTGTTTGTATATTCCATACCTAACGCTAATATAATGTTAACTTTTCCTAAACTCTGTTAACCATTCCCAACTACGCCATAACGCGCTCCTAGCACTTTAGATTAGCGGAATAAATTCTATTATAAAAAGGCTGACTTTTCGCTTTGTCCTTCCTTGTCTTATTCGCTTCGTTCTCACTCACTAATTTAATTATTCTCTGCAGAACTATGCTCTGTACTATGTATCCCTATCTCATACCATATCTCTTTGTCCGTCATGCACTCACGACGATTCAGTCCATTGTCTTCCGACCTTAACCTAACCGAGTAGAAAAAATATTTAACTATATTTTTACCTAAACTGATTGTTTATCGTTTTATGCATTTGCGTGTGCGGAGAGCACCAAGACCAACTCGTCGTCACAACGCAAGCTATGATTATTACAAAGCTATTAACTAATCCACAAAGGAGCCAGTGGAGAGCCAGAGCCATAGTCCCCAAAAAAATGTTTTAATGTTGGAGGTAACGTCCTTTCTCACCATCAACATAATATTATGTTATTCATAAATAAACCATTACGTTGTATTTTTTAACTCACAAGAATGGAGCATTCAACCGAGCGAGTCCAAGACCAAATATTTTTTAATACATATCTTAAAGCATTCTCGCCATTTTTTCATTCTGTTTTAGTTGCATGCAGACTATTGCAGACCAAATAGTTCGTAGTTCGTAGTCTATGGTTCATTTTCCCCCTTATCTTTGCATCAATAACACTAACAGGGATTATTGTAATACTGTAATAGAAGCGCAGTACGAGTACTGTTGTTAAAAACAATCCATTCCGTCGTAATCCCAACTAAACAACAAACACATGCTTACATTATCACCCTTTTTTATATTATGTACACCTACCTAATGTACGATATATTATGCCCAGGTCTATTATTATTTTTCATCGTTCATCGAACCAAAATGCACTGAACGAACTGCAGATTTTATATATAAATTATGATAAATAACCCATAAGCCTTAAAACACCCTCGATATTTTTCTACAGAGCTGCAGAAAAATACTAACAGCCCAACAAAAATGCATTCTCTCGAGGAATTTTTTTACAGATAGGTCCATAATATGCAAAGGTAGTTCAACAATTGGCTAAATCATGCTGGTGACCATCATGAGCCCATTCAATATAGCCATTTGCTTGCAAGCCGTGCACCTGCTGCTATCTCTCTTCACTTATCCCAAAAACGCAGATAAAAATGAAGATTTTAGGCTTTTCATTTACATTTCATATTTCACAACGAAAAGGCAAATGCAGCGGAGACGACGATGATGGTTTAAGTACTAGACGCACTAATCATATTTCTCTTCAACAATGAACCCAACCAACACCAGCATATTTACATTATCATTCCTGGGTAGGTATATCTGCAAGGAAAAATGGAATCATCTATCGCGAATTGCTAACAAGGCAAAAGATAACATTAAACACGAATATGAGCATAACAAGAGCGATATAGGCACTTTTCAGGCTTCTCTGTTTTTGCAATCAAATCACCTGCCTCAAGCACCTGCCCCTCTTCAACAAACAATAACCATGAGCATAATATATTATTTATACAGAACTGAAGATCATAAGACTCACTCAAATATAGAGAGATGCCTTTTCGCCAGTGAATTTAAACACTTCATTTTTATGTAGAATCACGAAATACGAAATATATTATACCAAAAAAAACTCTGAACAATATTATATACCTTCATGCAATTTTTTTCAAGATTTAGAGAGTTTTGTGCAGAAGAAGAGCTGCAGATGTAGCATTCTTAACATCTTAACGATATATCACAATCAGTGATTTGTTACGGAAATGGAACGAGGAAAATCACATAGCACAAAAAGCAATAAATGTGAAGGAGTAGTAAAGTTAAGAGGATAAAGCACGAATACATGCATTATTAGATATTTAGGTATAGCTACAATATTATAACTCAATTTCCGTGTGCATGCATAATAACTCCCCTTCAAAATATGAAAACAAGAGGAGTTCAAGAAAAGAAAGCGTTTCAATGAAATAATTATACGGAGTAATATTTGGTAGAGGCGAATATCACTAAATACCTACCTACTTTACTATGTATTCTGTGGTTTAGTTTCAATGCATATTAATATTACGATGAGATGATACACGTCTACGATTATAATTCAGCAAACCGCTTAAACTGCTTCTGATTGCCTCATCACATTTATCATCATCATTTATCATTAAAATGAGTTTAATCCTTTTCAAGTTAAACTCTCGTGCTTAGGCTAGCAGGTTTCTGCTAATGAAAGAAAATGTCTAATGCGAAATTCACGTTGTGCATACGCATGCGGTAATACGGCAAGTGTGATGACGATGATTTTAATGGTAATACCGAGCTAATGTCATTATTATTACGTACTGTACAAAAACGATACTCATCCTGAATGACTAATGCCATTATTTGCCTGTCACATGTAATAACCGCATGAGCAATATGATTGTTTTCCATATCAATCACAAGTTTAGTACGGCTTCACAATGCAGACTACAGACAATCTATCGAAATACATAAAATTTGATAAGAATATTAGATGAGAAGAGATATAATATGCGATGAGTCAATAGTCCTGCGTAACATATGCCACTGCCATGAGGTTTTGGCAATGATTATAGCCAATACTAATCAGAACGCCAAATCAATTTCCGCACACGTCTGCCCTGCCCCGTCTCCTTTCTGACCTGAGTTTTAATTGAATTGTTTTCAAAAGCCATTACATTCCTTGCAAAGGGAAGGAGTGAGTATACAATTATACATACGGCTTATTGTCTATTCGCCCGATTGTCTTTTCATGAGTGCCGAAATTTTCTCTTTCGAAACGTCAAAATAAAATGAAAGTTCGGTTCGCATTTTTGCATAGGTACCAACCTACCTACTTTATACTTTCAGAGTTATGTATCAACACTTTCGATTTTTGTTGTTAGATTTCTGTGTGAAATCGCTCCGTGATTACACTTTCACATCGTAAGTTTATTGCTATTGCATAATAATCTCGTATATTTTTTTAGTATTCTGCGATTCTTCAAAAGAGCGCTATCAATATCATTGTCAAAACCAGAGACAGACTTTTATGCGGCAAGTCAAACAACAAAACACGGTTTGATTCAAAAAATACACCTGAACGTTTTTGTTTGCTTGGGGGAATGCATTATGGATTGCACATTTTAAAAAAAATTGTATTTATCTTGTTCGATAATTGAACCAGGAATTTCAGCATTGGCAATATTGCTATTTTGAAGCATAAATTGTAATTAATCATAGCACACAGACCTCCCACTATAATGCTATACAAAAAATATAACCCTCTCATTGTTAAGTGTCGCTAATAATGGCTTCAGTAAAGTAATATACCAACCAGACAGACCACTCTTTCGGCCATTCAAGCCAATTCAATTTGTCTCATTAAAATGAACAAAGGACAAGCTGCTTGTCATACACAAGCGTATTATGTACAGTCCCTATAATTTGCGGGGATATCTTAAACACAACATAACATAATACATAGAAGACTTGCATGAAATGATGTCCCCTCCCTTCCCAACCATCCGACTCGGCAATCGAAATAGGTTGTAAACCTGCTGTAATTATATCCAACCTGACTTTTGAAACAATTTATGGGATTATTTATGTACCTTCTGGTCCTCCTCATCCTACCCAATTCAACCATTTCAATCCATCTTACGAGAACAATTTTTCAATTTTCACGCAATAAAAATGAGCCATGAAACCCGTTTCTACAGTTCAGCTAATCTCGCCAATTACACGTCAATTGAAACGTAGGATGCAGTATGTACGTGTGTGTGCAGTTAAGTATGTATTTCAAGATAGAAATTGCAGTCAAGAGATTCAAATTCCTCATCCCTATTCCCATGTTTCATGTGAGGAATCATGAATGGTACGATTGTTAAAATAGCTTAATAGCCTAAAAATGACTATGGTTCGTTGGTAAATTAAATTTGTGAAGGGTTGCAAGTTGCAATACACTTCCTAGCTACTCAGCCAAAAATGAAGATTTTTTTAGATTTCACGCCTCGCTCGCCACCGCCACTCACTCGCCTCTCATCATCATCAGCAGTTAACATGACCATTCATTAAAAATTTCAGAAGTATATAATTCTTCCTTCAGCTTCCCCAACTAAACTCACTTTTCCCCTATTCGTAAGAAAAACAATGCAAAGAGGAAGAATCGCACATTTTGCTTGTTTAACCTAATCCCAGCCAAGCCATGCATGTTTGTTTGAGTTTGGGAGATGAGCAATAGGTGATAGGTAAAACAAAACAAAAAAAAACGTATTTAAAACAACCACAATTCAAGTTTGCATTGTGGGGAGCATCTTATCAGCAAACGATAAAAATACTTCGAAAATATGAAAATGGATCCACATTTTTTTAAAAGTTCTTAAGAAACTCGGTCAGAACCAATAGTAAAATTAAACTCGGGTACATGAACCGAACCAATTTCTTAACTTTCCATCCAGAAAGTTGTTCGTATTTACATTTCCCTAATTTACAATTAATTAAATTTTGTACGGAAAAGCTAAATCGGATCTTAAAACGTTAATTGTTAAAGTTGTCGCGATATTTTCATACGTCGCCGTCGCCGTCGCCGACATGTATCAAGTCCTTTAGTACATTTTTATGTCAAAGACCAAAGTTAAAACGCTATCACCTTGAATTTGACCATTGACCATGTAGAAACGCGTGCAGAGACTGCAGAGCAGAGAGAACGGAAGGAAGGAATCGATAATATCGACAAATAGAAACGAGTGGAGAAAGTAAAGGAGAAAGCAAGGAAAGTTGCCTTGTCTGCATGAAGAAAACTTGCGTTGCACGATGGCCGTGAATCGTAAGAATAGCGACTGCGGGTATATTAGTTTTACTAATTATTAATTATTAGAATGGCAAAAGCCACAGAGTAAACTAATTTTTGTAGCTTCCTATGCCAAATTTTCTCTACGAACTAATACAATAATGGCTTGACCTATGACCAGACTACAGATTAACCAGTATTTTTAATGAACTTCCCAGTAGTCTATTATGTTCTTTCACTGCAACATTGAAGTTAACATTAAGACTCATTTAATGAAGAGAATGGGTTAACTCTCTGGGCCCTGGAAGATGAAAATGAGATGAGATGAGATGAGATAACCCCCGTGTAAAGACAATTACCTACTACATACATAGGTATTATGCAAATTAGTAAACTCACAGCTACAGGTCATGGTCAGGTATTGGGGTCAGCTTTAAGATATGCACCCTCCCTAAATAGGAAGCGGGGGGTCTTTGTTGATTTTTAAAAAATGAAAAAATAACTGATTTTTTTTTACGAAATTGAAATGTTTTGGCTTGGTTATGAAGCATAGCGTGACAAGGATCGAGATTCTAGATATAGAGATAGACTATTTTTAAGTTCATGAGTGATTTCAAAAATTGAGTGATTTTATAAGAAGGGGGGAGTCTTGATGGGAGGGTGCAGATCTTAAAGTCAGCCAGGTATTGGTATGTTGTACACACCAGTTAATTTAAAAACATTTCTCCTTTTTCGGAAGAGTTTAGATGACTTTCTTTTGAAAGCTGCATAAAAACATCTGCTTTTAAAACACATTCATTCAGTTTTAGCATAAACCCATAGAAGGATATCTGTCATTTAATTACTGAATATAGAAAATTAACTCCTGAAGCACTTCATGACTAGCATAAATACGAAGTTACTTAATCAAGTAAGGTAAGGCAATTCTAATTCAATTCATAATTATAATTTGACAATGGAAACTTGAACTTTAGTGTCCAGTATTTTAGGTATTTTAACATCCTAACAATTTTTTTACTTAAAACTTACCATATTGTTCCCAGTTATTACTTACATAGTTGATAGTTAAATCCTGACTAATTTACTGAGTTTGCCTCAATTACACTTTTCACACTGCCAGAACTAATTTTATTTAAAACTACCAAAACCAAATGCTGGAATAAGTTAGGTTGTAGTTGTTGGTAGAATCATAGCCCTTAGAGTAACTGTGGTGTATAAGATGGTTCAACTGTGGTAGAATTTTTAAAAATTAATATCATGAAGATTAACTTATTTACTAAATTATGTGCTAACTAATTATTCTGTAGTTAAAATATCAAATACTTTGAAGTTTGAACAACACTTGAAAACAGTATTTTTATTATGGTGCATTTACAAGTATTTTGAGTTTGTTAAGGAGGAAGGAAGACACATGCACAACCGATATTATAACAGAGCTTCGGATATTTTATGGACAAAAAACGCTCCTTTTTGGCAATCAAGTTCAGGGCATATAGGTATAGCGCCTTCAGTTAGTAACGGGCTGATAATTATGACATGATGGACAAGTCAGGAACAGGAAGAAGGGAAGTTGTTTATTGTTTACTGCTTAGAATTAATTTGGTTAACTACTTACTCCCTACAATACAACAGTACATACATATAAATATACGATCAGGTGGAATCCACTTCCAAATTGGCTATTTTACTACAATTATGATAAACAATTTTACCTGTTGGCTCCTATATTGTTTCCTTCATATGTTAAGCCACCTCAATTAAAAATCCCACTGGTGACTGTATCTTATACATACACTTTAATTGATCCACAAATCACTTTAAATCAGAATAAACTTGTTTGCAGTTTATTTATTTTTTGTGTACTTTTTGGCTATCAACATTGCAAATTGCAAGTTTGAGTCCCTTTGAGCTCCCAGCTTTATCTGTCTAACTGTCGCTGTCTTTACGATATATATTTTTTTCAAGGATGATCGTATCGTGATTAAGAATTTATTTTATTCGTATGCAATATGCATAAGATAGTCACTGCTGTTGTTGTTTAGGTTAGATAGGTTTATGTTATGTTTTACGAGCATTAAAAAATAAGGATACATTCACTTCTTGAAGGAAATATAGGGCTTATTTATACACTTCTCTCTGTTCTCTCTCTGTCCCTTATTCACAAGAAATGGGATAAACAAGAAGCAGAGTTGAATGCATTTAAAAGGAAATATCTTTTTTTTTGTATATCGCTTCGTTCGTTGGAGGCTTTGGAGGATAGGTATTATGACGATGCGATGATATGATGATGATGAGATGATCAGCCAAATTGAGAAAGAAGAAATCTCTCCTACAACAAGTACATAAATGATGTTAATTCTATACGTAACGTAAGGTATAGGATATATTGAAGTTCATTTCATATGTTGATGAACCTGGTTTTTTAGCGCAGAGGATATATCTGAGGAGAAATAAATTATCGTAATTAAGAAAACCAGGCATTAATTATACTATAGCAATTCCTTCTACGATAAATTATCGTGAGGTATTGGTGAACAAATAATAATAAATTATTGTAATTAAGTCACCACTCCTTCATTGTCTTACTTAGTCATATATAATCATTGCATGAATATACTTCGGGGGTA
>JAQGAG010000765.1:0-12962 GCA_034696835.1 Lepidocyrtus lignorum
TAACATACCTTACAGGTACGTAATAAGAAGGGACGGCAATGGGAAAGACGATGCCATATGGGTATAGAGAAGGAAAGTGTAAAAATGGAGAAAGGAGCTTGCTTTGGTGGTGGTGGTATGCTGGTGGGATGAGAAGGAGTTGTCCGTCCCAGTGACATAAATAAGGCTTAAAGGGGACTTTTTGAGTCGATGGTTATCGAGTATGAAAGAAACGCAAGTGAAACGTGAGAGTGACGTGGAAGAGGTCTTATTTATGTTTGGGGATTCCAGCAGGACAGAGAAAGTCTTGTAGCTTTGCTAATGGAACAGGACAGGCATATTAGGGGAGCCTCTTTTTCTTTCAAGACAATTTGCTCCTTATTCACTCTTGTCGAGAGAGATTTTTCTCGGAGGAGGAAGAGATGGGTATTATCCGTTGTTGTGTACACTTATTACATGTTATGCATACAAGAGAAGAAAATAACTAAAAAATTACTGGGCTGATAAAATGTTTGAAAAATGGGTTTTAATCAGGAGCAATCAAACTCATTATCCAACAGTTGAATTAAGTCCTTTTTGAGAAATAATTTAGCAAAATGTGTTCCTTTTGAAACAAACAATCAGAGTTGATAGAAAATTGAAAGAAGATTAAGAAGCGTGCAATGACGTAATATTTTCTTCTTGTGTAGCGGCTCTGGCCGAATTTATTCTGTCCAAATGAATCCCACAACAACCTATTAGTGACTGAGACACCATCAAGACATTAAAAATTACAAACGACCGTTATGTTTTAAAAGTATAATCTACAAGGCATTTCGAAACTCTTCATTATTTCCAATATAATTTTTCAATGCAACTTAAATTCCTTAAAAACTAAACTGCTGAACTGAACATCAAACCGAACTAATTTATTCAAACATTTTATGTCGAAAGTGAGCTAAACTCATTTCACATAAATATATTTTTCAATAAACCAATCAACTTACTTTCTATCAAGCAAACAGCTTGCTCCAATACTTTCTCCCATTCCAACAAAATATCAGCACTGGGCTGATTTTCCCCAATTCCTAAGTAGGTCTATATATATTCCAGCGACCTCCTTGATCACCATCACATCACCCTCCTCCTCCTCTTCCCATTCCATCCCACCTAAAAAATCTAATCACGACATTTTCCTCCAATTTATTTAGCCCATAGATCTTACTTACGAGCGCCATAAAGCACATCCACGCCAATGACGATGACGATACCGACGAGAAGGAACATCGAGCCTCTGTCTGTCTCTACGCTCCTATTCCATTCCATCCATATCATCGTGATCCACCGTCCCGATTTCATTTTCACCATTACTTTTTACTACATATTTGCTTATGTACACACATTTCCCATCCATCCATTCTTCTCCTCTGCCAGCCACCACCACACACCAGGCAAAAATGGTTAGTAAAAAATAGGAAGGCAAAAAGAAATTAAAAAGAAGCAAGATCCTCTCCGCCAGAGAATGAGAGAGGGAAAACGAGAAAGAGGCAGTTTTTCCACTAAATGCCTGCAATAAATAGGGAAAGCCTTGTGCTCCGACTGGGGAAAACGGGGAAAAAGAATATTATGAGACTTCTATCCTTCCAAATGTGTAAGGGCGTCGTCGCTCAATCGTGCAAAGCAATTCTGTCAAGATCATGATTGACGGGATGGGAAAGAGATGCAAATAAGGAGCAGTTAAGTTTTCTACATTTTCAGCTTCAGCTCTCTGAGAGAGAGCTTTTCCCCGTCTCCCAGTTTGAGGATAACGCAGGAAAATTTTCCGGAATGGAGTATATTGAGTTTGACTCATGCATATACTTAAACTTTTTTTGTATCAACTTATCCCATCCAACTCAAATTCAACATAATCGTCATCTTCATCTTTCTTTCCTATTCTCACTTTGCTATACCCCATCCGGCTCGGGGAAAATGGGATTGTAATAGTCTGTATGTGTCTATATAGCTATGTTCCACTTTGTCTTTGATGATGATCCCAAACAAATGCAGAAAACAATACAAACAGTTTGAGTATTTTTTCAGTTCGTCAGTCACTCATTCCAGAATGGAAAGAAAATAGGCAGGTTTGTGTTTGTTCCAAGGAAGGAAAAATATTTACGAATTTAACTAATTCGACAATTTCACAAAATACGGAGACTGCTGTAATTCTCCACCTACTCAATTCCGAGAATTAGTTGAAGACGAGGAGTAAAAAACAATTTATATTTATCTGTATTGCTTTCTTCATCCTTATCATCATACCCATATCCTTATAGCTAGCTGGATATTCTTTCTCCATCCCTATTAAGGATTTATATGAAATTTTTTGGGGAGAAAAAAGGAACGAGATGATGTTCACGGAGGTGGTGGTGGGGAGCAAGTGGATTTTATTTACGTTTTGTGACGGGAACACGGGATCATCATCAACAGCAAACACGATGAGCATACATATATCCAATAAATGGATTAAATGTAGCAGGGAGCAATTAAAAGTTGGCTTAATGTGGGTTATTCCCTCTCTCCCTTTTCTTTCTCCATCCATTTCGGGGTTATATCTAGAAAGCATAAAGTTATTTAAGCCATATTTAAGCCATTATTATATTTTCTCTCCCCTTAGCAGTCCCAAGCTGATCTCCTCCTTCCATCACCGGATGCGTATAAATACTAAAAACTGCTGTATTAACTGTTTTTAGGGGAGGTGATCCAATATAATATGGTTGGTAGGTAGGTAGAAAATGGAGATAAAAGTGAACTCTGAAGACATATCCCATCACATCATCATCAGCATCAAACTAGTAATCAGAAAAGGAATGCTCCATCCGTGCCAACAGGAGAGATGAGAAGAGATGCAAAGGCCATTCAAAATTTTGATCCTTTTCGAAATGACTTGAAATGAATCAGTGAGAATGTTAGGTAGGTGGGGTATGGAGATGATGGGAAGATTATTATCGTCGTAGCCACCGTTATATTATAAGAAATGAGAGTTGGCAGTAGAAGAGCAGTTTGATCCAAAATGCTACCTTCACTTTTTCCCATTCGAATTTAATTTGTCCGAAATGGAAGCAAATCATTATTATTTGAGCCTTTTTTTCAAAAATAGTATTTTCCTCTTAAAATTTGATTGGGTGTCACCATTACTTCCTCTGGTGATCATTAATCGGGAACCGGGATTGACGATGCTGACACCTGACTTTGATGAGTACTGATATCGATATGACTACAGTCATAAGAACAACCAAGAACCTATTTCAATTGTATGGATCGAAAAGATTGAAATAAAAATGAAAAACGTTTAAATGATAAAAATAAACCATAATCGGCATGGACTATGATGAGCTTGAGAACTCCGGACCATGACGAAAGCATGCGTTATTATCGTCGTTATCGCATACTAATGCGTTTAATATAAAAAATATGCTGATTCAACTCAACTACCAACATCAGCATCCCCATGAATCAATGAAACTTTGATCATTTAATAACACATAAAGCCAACTCAATATCACCGCTTATCCATCTAATCAACAAACCGTGCAGACTAATCATACGGATCAGCATCATTTGAATTGTCACCCTCATCATCACCCATCACGAAAAGTCGTCTTTGTCATGTCATTTCCATCTTTCTCTTTTAGTTAGGAAAAAATGCAATAATAGAAATCTCCCTGTCCAGCCATCATATCATCGCCATCACATCACAGCTCCAATAAGTTCAGCAAATGCCAATGCATCTTGGCGCTCAAATCCCAACTAGATATTTCTTTCTCTAATAGTATTAGTAAAAAGCAGAAGAAGCAACATCAGCATCATCCTCCTCCTGATGTTGATGATCACGATGATCATCATCACCATCATCATCATGGCAAAAGGAAAACCCGTCATATAGAGAAAAGTTGTAGAAACATCCCATCACTTTCTTTAGGAAACGGAGATATTAAGACTACATGGCCATATGTACATACCTTACTTATCCAATGCACGTTTTGATCGGAATACGAACAAAAAGGGAGCCCATCAGCCTCCACTAGTATGGTGATATGGAGTGAGTGTGTGTGCTCTTCTGGTTGTTGGGATATGAGATAGCAGTAAATCAGTGGATAATTACACAGTGACCGAATCAGAGGAGAGAGAAAGCTTTTCCTTTCCATTCACCATTTATATCTATAGGAATGTGGATGTTTTTAGAAAAGTTTTTTTCTCTCTTCACTTTCCCCGGGTTTCTCAACTAGTAAGGCATTTTGGCAGTAAAGGCCCAGATGTCAAGTCGTTCCGGATGACATTTTTACGACGACTGATGAGTCCGTCCTCAGTCTCCCTCGATGGGTTACGTGAGGAACCTTAATGTCTTCTGACTGACAGTCGCATGCATTCAAATGGCTTGCTTTTCTCTCTCCCTCTCCTTCTGCTCGCCTTTTCCTGCTCACTCCTATTTTTTTAGTGGAAGGAGCATAAGCATTTGGGTATTTTCTTATAAAGCTCCATTTCCCATTTTCACTGAGAAAAAAATAATATGATTCTTTTTCTCCTTTTCTCTTTAGCTCATGTTGAATAAGTATACAAAATAGTTTTTCTTTCGCTCCAGTCCCGTATTTTTTCTAAATGGGAAGGACGCGAGGATGACGATCACATCGCATCAGCAGCCGATGAGAAGGCTTTACTTACTTTTGCACTATTTGAAGCATTACATTTTCCACAATAGTGTCGCTTCAATAGAATATATGTACTTATACCTTCTTGGAACCCTCCAAGCTAAAAAAGATAGATTGGAAGAGAAAGGCAGAGGAAGAAGAATTGTATTAGTAATATTATAGCGCAATTTTCTAATAGCGTCATATCAAGTGGGAGGCTGCCATACACCTATATAGCATTGACACCAGCATCCCACGCCGCACCACATCCAACTATCATCATATCACCACAGCATAGCAGCATCAACGCCTTTCTAAGAACCATCAATAGTATCGTCATCATCATCATCACACTTCCATCGGGGAAAACCACTACTGTTCTTCTCGTCTGCGGACAAAGTAAAGGAAAAAAAACTTTCTTTTTATTTCTTATGATTATTACGAAAAATATACTATTTACTTTCTCTTCCACGGGGAAAATGGGATGGGGTTTTTAAATAGTAGTAAAATAATAATGTCATGTCAAAAAGTGCAACTTTAAAAGTAAACCGCGTACTTGAAATGACTTTGGTTGAAATGGTCGTACAAAAAGTAAATTTTGATAGGGACTTTTGATCTAATTTGGTAATATGCACTTTTGCCGTGCAGAGCTGTAAAAAAAACAAAAGAGCTTATCATTTTCAGCATGCCAATTTCTTCCAAGTTGACATCAGCATCAGCAATGATAATTTTTATAGTTTGGGTGAAAGTCCCAGACAAATTTGGACAGAACTCACTCATTTTAGCGGAGAAAACAGCAGCTTCTTAAAGGCTGTAAAAGATTTACAGAAAAATAGAAAGGTCACAGAAGTTGATGCTCGGAAATAGGCCACTTTATTTCAGCTTCATTGAGACAGCATTCCTCCAGGTAAGAAGGAAATTGTGTGAAGAAAAACCAGTTGAAATTTCCCCAAGTCTCGGAGTAAATTGTAAATAGGAAAATAAAGAATGTTAAAGGAACGAAATAAAAAGGAGCGCGTATAAAACTAAAGTGGATGTGGGAATAAGCCTCTTTGAATATATTCAAACTTTCTTAAGAATATCAATGTGTCCGCCTTTAACTAACGTATATAAAGTGTCATCGTCATCATCATCAACAGCATATCACAAAAGGATTTTCAGTGGTTTGAGTTGCCCTAAAAAACCCGCCTGATATATGTATAATGGGCATACATTCCTCTATTTATAACGCATATAAGAGGCTTTAGATCAGGACGGAAGTACCTATAAGAAAAAAAAAACGCTACAAGTCGAAGAAGAATGAAGGAACAATTTACTTCTCTTCGCTTCGTCTTTTCATTGTGTTGCTTTTCGTTTGGCTTGTTGGCCCCCCAAGACAACTATCTACAGTGAGTGGATATCACTTTTGCCCATTTGACGCTCCTAATGAGACCCCCCTTTTTTCTTCTTCTTCGGATATCGCTCGTCTCCCACTTTGGCTCTTGGTTCGTCTTCCTCGTGTCGGCATAATAAAGTAGGAGATGGGAGAGGAGAGAAGAAGAATGACAAGAGAAAGTAAGGAGGGAGCGGGTGAAAGATATTGTTATAACAGTGAAACCAGCGTTTATTGACGGTAGTGATGGCGGTGATGTTGGCTGAATGTTATAAAAAAGCTTCATATCCATATAAGAACTTTTTCTAGTTTTTATAATGCCACATGCCATTCAAACGATGTCGCATCACATCACATCACGAATCCTTCGCTTTCGTGATCGACTGCAGTCATTTTAGTCGTCGTCTTCCTTGAGACGTTTTATGGGGACGGGGACGGAGAAAAAATAGATCTCATTCCCTCTGTCCGACCGAACATTGAACTGGAGTGACTGAGCGATGTCGATTTCTCCTTCACAACTTCTCTTAATGCTTTTACTTGCTTTTTATGCACTATATATAAAATGGATGTATGTTGGACGAGTGGGTATAAAGGTTTTGCCGAAAATATATTATTATGTTCCTTTACCTCGCTCAGTTTAATAATACACAACTCGATTTTCTTTTCTTCTCGTATTCCGACTCATTTTTTGTCATGTAGACATGCATATTATAGTATATTAGAGTAGGTCTGCTTTGCTTTCACTCCTTGCGACCACGGTGTAACTAACAATAAGTAAGAGTTGGAGTAATGGAAGGGAGTTGCAATTGTGGAGACAAAAAGAAGCCGTAAAATGGAGGAGGATATATGGAAGGTACTCAATATCGGACTCAAATGTCCATCTTGATATATCTAGTTTCTTGCTGTTGTTTAGATATGATTTTTTGTGGATGCAGGAAGGTAGAATGGGTATACGAATGAACTAAACTGACTTGAATAAAAACCAACGGACCCGCTGAAAATGTTTTTGTGTGTTTGTATGACAAAATGGAGAATCGTTATTAATCTAACCTAAAATATGTTAGAATTTGCAGTGAGGACAGGTCTTCATTTTCTGTATTTGTAGGAAAGATAATTGGAAACACAACGGGCACCGGATTGAACTTCAACGTGATACAGAACGATATAATTACATAATTTAATTCAAACCTTTGAATTCCTAATTTGAAAGTTTCGAATGTTTTTAAACATTGACCAGTCGCGAATTTAAGCATGGGCAACGAGGGCAATAAACAATACACTGGCAATGAGCAATAAGTGATCTATGTATTTAGAAAAATAGCCAACCAAATTTTAAAAAATAAGGCCCTCTTGCTTCCACATTCCTGTTTAGGTATGTAGGTAATAATGACAAATTTTATTGGTTGAATGAAGTCCACGATATTTATTCACCTTTCCATTCAACTATCTTCCTTCCTACAATCAATTTGCTGTGTGTGCACTGTGCACAATCTCCTGCGTTTTAGAGTCCATTGGTTTGGCTTAATGGAGCAGAAAATGTTGCCTTTCTTAGCCCATGCAAAACCAACGTGTATATACGAATAGGTACGTATAATCTTCATAATAGCTATAATTTATATGTACGATCTTGGGCAGATGACATGTTTGGGTGTGTTGGACGAGGACATCCTTACGTCAGGTAAATTCACTTTGTTAAATGAATTCTGAATTTTCTACGTTGCACAGTTTTAAATAAACCTATTAATACATTGACCTATCAGTAAACATTTTTTTGTGATTTTATTACGTAGCTTAAAGCTAGTATAGCGATCAGTTTGGCGTCCGTTTGTACGCACGATAACTTTCGAACGCGTGGATAAATTTCGTTCGAATTTTGCATGTAGGTATAGATCGTTAATGGGAAGAACGGTATTGCATTTGGGGGGAATCCGGTCACTGGAAGGGGGTCAAAGGTCAAGGTCATTATTGTTTTTAATGGCAAGGTATTTTGAGTGGGGTATCAAAAGAAAGCATTTTTACTACTGAGTTCACCAAGCGATATTTGCTTTCTGTAGGTGTCATAGTCACTGAAAAATCACTGCTTAAAATTTAAATGTTTGATTTTTCATTATTATGTATTTATTATTAACTTTTTGTGATATGACCAGTTCATTCCTATTATTCATTAGTTTTGATTTCAGCTACGTTATTCTATTAATTATGATCAATTTATTACATCTGAAAATATTTTCATTTCTACCGAGTCACAATCAGTTAACCGTACGTATACTTTGTTATCTATTTTAGTTTTTCTTTTGTACTCCCTCACACCACTTCATTCATTCACATGTATTCCAGTGGAAAATTGTTTTTATCTAATGTCGCTTCCTTCAAACTGTCGCGTTAGATAGGTATCTAATATAGAAAGGCATTTACCTTCTATGAGGCATACTTCCATCCCAGAACATTTGATTGTCCTCCACACTCCCATTTCCAACTTTTGGATTTAATAGCTCAGGTGATTGCATACATTTAAATTACGATAAAGGAGAAGCATAAAACCCCCTATTCTATTTATTTTTTCCTTGGCTTCACTCTTAAAACTTTATATCTGTGATATATTTGTCGTGCATGCCACACGATGCCATCTCATACCACTTACCCAATCTATGTGTAGATGGGTCCTCTCCGCATCCCACTTTTTCTCCGACAAGAAGATGGTTTAATTCATTTTGCATAAATTATCCATAAAAATGTTTTCCTTTTTACACAGGGGCAATTTCAGTCCGTGTTTCCGAGATTAGAAAAAAATCTTGGCAAGATTGATATGAGCATAAAGCCATCATAAAGGTGCATGATTAAGTAAGGGAAAGATAAGTAAAAGGCTACAGAGAAAAAACTAAAGATAAGCTTATTGTGTAACTTTTAAGGAGGAAAAAATGAAAATGTAACAAGTGCCATTCCACAATATTCCCTTTCCAAAATATACATATATTTTTAGAAGTAATCTTGAGCCAGATGAAAGACTCTGTTGTAGGCTCTTCCCTTTTACTAAGCATTTCATCCTTTTCTTCCTTTCTCTCTCTTCCTTGTCGTCATTGTCCCATGCGTCACTTACTTTATGTATTCTTTGTTGTTCCTTGTGCCCGATGTTTTCCCATCGTTCTTATTTTCCTGAACTTCTTGTTGCTCCCTCAAGAAGGGTCGGAGAGTTAGTTTGTGGAGGGAAAAGAGTTGAGGGAAAAAATTTATATAATGCATTGCATTTACATTGTTTGCCCTGGACCACAAAGGACCCTTTTCCAGTGATTTCTTTCATGACTGGATTCTCCTTCATCTGTTTCTCCTTGTTGCTTTGCACTACTTCGTTAAGTTGATATTTTTTGTTATGGTGGTGGTGCAGCTACTAGCGTCGGTGGGGATGTTGTTGGTGTTCACCCATTAATTTCGATCGTGGAAAGAGATGTGATTTCTTTCTTTTTTTCCTCGGCTCCCAATCTCTCAGCAATATATGGATGGTGAGTGAGTTGAGAATCAGGATGTCCCTCAGTGAGTAACAAAAACACAAGTGAATCTCTGAAAATTTAATGCATGCCATGCGAAGCCAAAGGAAAAAAAAGTTTTTTGTTGGTTTTGCTTTCTTAAAATGTGACTTTCTCTCTGTTAACTATATATAGGTACAGGTGAAGTTTTAGAGGGATGAATACCCAGATAAAAATAGTGACTGGATAGGGTTACCTCAGGAATAATATTTATTCTCCGAGATATTTTCTCTCCCCATCTCCCGCAAAAACAAAAAGGGATCTTTAAGACAGGACGAGGAGACACTCTCGACAAGAATTACGGATGGAGTGATACTCTTAAAAAGCAACTTTCTCTACTTGCTCTCCTCCACAATTAAACGAATGAATCAAAATGATTACTCCTTTTGTTCTTTCCTATGTAGAAAAAATATTATCGTAAACAACGACAAACATAACAGTTGGCGGGGTTCACGAAGGGGGATAAAACAAATGACTGATTTTGTTCTTTGGAGATGCCACACTTCATCTCAGCCCAGCCAGGTTTTTTATCAACTTGGCTCATCTCATTCTCCCCCTTTCCCCTCGTCATGCCTATTTTCACACCGGACTCTATTGTCTTTTTTTGACGTAATAATAATTCCCTAGAAAAGTCTGTTTTAAAAAGTCTATCCATTACCATTGAAGTAGTAGCTTATCGTCTTACTTAACTACAATGAAAACATTTAACAAGTTATACACTAAAAAACTCGGAGAATTGCCAATTCCAACCCAGGTATATACATACATTGGAGAGGACCACTTGTAAAAAAATATTGTAAAAGATAGATAAGATTATAATAATAAAATGGAAGTCTCACTCATCTACTCTAAAACTCACCAAGAGTATAAAATGGGCAATCAGGCAATCCACCCATGTATCTGGAGCTGGGTGAGGTTTTCCAGCAGCAAAGCATGTATAATGAACTGGGCTAAATATGAAAAAGGAACAACAACATAACAGGAAAAATATGTGTTTAACTGGGCGAAAAAGGTAAAAAGAAAGTTTTTTGAGGGAGGGAGAAACAAGATGAGGGAAAGTGAGTAGAAAATTCTCCACTGTCTTATATATGAGATGAGAATGAATGAAATAGGTATACATACCTCCTTTATATTGTGTGCATGGTGTGGGATGACTGCATGAGTGTGTGTGTGAAAATAAGAAGGATTAACCTTTCCCTAAGGGCCTATTGTTTCCGTCTTTTCTTTAATCAAAAATCTCCACCTTTGCAAGTAAATTGTGCGGTGGAAGCACATAGATTACATTAGTACCATAAAAAACTAGGAAAAACGAGCTAGACAAGAGGCACAACACGAGGATATAGTTAAACACTAGTAAATAGGGCTGAAGATGAGTTGACTGTCTTAAAGTGGGTTTCATGAGGCTATAATAAAGAAAGTGGAAAGTGCTTGGGAAAAATGGGAAGAAAGTCGTTTTTTGGTGTGTGGCAAAAAGTAAGTCTTCCTTGTTGTAAAGTGGATAGAGATATGGTTATGTAAGGTTGTTGGGAGTAAAGATGGGTATAGGAAAGTTTTCCTTCATTTTATGCATGTATTCTTGTTAATGTTTCATTTTTACTGGTAAATACATATTTCTGCATATTTTATGCATTTCATGCCACGACAGAAGAACAAAGAGGGAAGGTTTATTGTTATGATATGATAGTTTCAGTTTTCCTTCATGCATGTATTAAAATTAAACGTGGTGAGGTGGGAACCCCTTCAATATCTAATATGCATGATATTTGGATTTGAAATACGGAGGTGTTGTAACTATGATTCTATGACACAATAGGATTTCGCGTATAGCTATATGTAAGCAAAGGTACATACAGTGCTTTGTTGAAAAGCTTTGCTTATTTTAGAGTCTCCTCATCAAGGGTTACTACTTACTACGCTATAAAGTTCACCCTGCACATGAGTTACGTTTTATAAAACTGCTAGTATTGACACTACTGCGCTGATTTATTCATTAATTGACGATGGTAAGTTATTAAAAAATAGTGCTAGAAATCTCATTAATATCAGATATCATCGTAAACAGGAACTAGCCATTCTTTTTTCGTTTTCAATTGTCAAAGCTGGTTTTAACGCTAAAAAATATTTTCATTTTAAAAATTAGTATTAATTAGCTTCAGTATTAAGTATTCAGTATTTTAGCCGTAATGCTTCGTAATTAATTATGTTATAGTGGAAAAAAGTGGTGAAATAATTGGATGTCTGCCTTAAACAAGACAATCGTATTTTTACTTGACTAACTTTTCGATATTCGAAGTAGAATGCGATGATGATGATGACGAAGCTTACAAGGAGTAGTATAGTTGCAGTTGAGCAGCCGAATTAGTTTTTATGATGTACCAACAACCTCCTAGTTTCTGGTGTGAGTGAATGACAGACATATGTAGGCTGATGACAGGTTGACATTTTTTCGACACCTGTCACTGTCATTCAGTTATCCCTTCCCATTCCCTTCTCTCCCTTCTTCTACAGCTTTGCTTTGGAGGACACATAACACGCTTCTCTCCTCAATAATAACAAAAAATGAATGAATGGTTGAAATGAGCCAAAGCAAAGCAACATTCCTATGTATTCCATTTGAGCTTACCAGCTTACTCATTTATTTCTTCGTCCTTTCCAATTCCAATCCATCCATCCACAAGCCCATATTATTATTAGTCTTTCAACTGTTCCCCATTTCACTGAATTTTCTCCCCTCAAATCACATTCAGTTTTGTTATGACGGTGACGATGAAGTGATGATGGTGATGATGGCACATTAGAGGAAATGCCTGTTATCGTCACCAGTGTACCCTCCCATTAAAAACGGGAAGAAGAATACGTATGACTCACACTAAAAAAGTCAGTAAGTCCATTTATGAGCCTTTACTCCTCAACTCACTCATTCTCCATCAGACTGACTGCAGCTATTATTCGTCAAAGTGAGTGAATAACGCTGAGAAATAAATATGGCACTTTGTCAATCATCAGAAGCTCAGAAGCTGGAAGGATATGAGTAAGTCAGGGAGGAAGTCCAAAACTTTGACTGTTGTTTTGAGTGACTTATGATTAACTCAATTAATTCTCCGTGAATTTCGAATAGCCAAACCAAGGTCGAAAAATATTATCATAAGCCCCCATGTCTAATACAGCGGAAGCCTCCCGATTTGGGAATGAGCTCCCTCGTCATTTCGTCAACTTTTCATATATCATTCCCCACAAGTAGAAATGACTGACGCTGAGTGACGCTGACAATCTTTCACTCGTCAGCCGAGCACTTTCCTTGTCATTCCTACTCAACCTTGAAGACGCCCGATATCGACTTTGGCTGTAGGGTAGGTGAAGACTAACATCTTCCTGTAACTGCCCATTTCCCCATCAACGAAAAAATAATTCGATAATTTCCATGCATTTCATCAGCTCCTACTA
>JAQGAG010000766.1:0-12954 GCA_034696835.1 Lepidocyrtus lignorum
CAGAAGGAAGAGGAGCATCATCATGATGAGCTTCAACAACAACCGCATCAACCTGATCATCATCACCGTCAGCGTTAACGTTAGCGTCAGCGTCAGCGTCGTCTTTGGGGTTGTGGGTGTCACCATTTTCATAACTCACAGCAACAAGTGAAAGCGATGGAAGTTTAGGAATGACCGGTTCTGGGATCTGGCTTTGTGCAGTCGTCATATTCTTTGAAAGATCCATCATGAATCCATCTAGGAATGATGTCCCATCGTCATCATCATTATAAATGGCATCAGCGTTTCCGGTAGTTGAAGAGACAAGGTTGATGCATACGTTATTGTTGTCTCCATGTTCAACAACAACATCCTTTGATGAGGACTGATGAGTAATGCTCGTACATGACCACTTTGCTGAAGACGATTCCGAGAATGAAGATGGTACTGGTGGCCGAGGTGCACCATTAAATCTTCTTTGTGATTTTGAAGCACATGGTTTTTCCTATAGATAACAAAAAAAATTACACAATACACATTCAATACATCATTCCCAAATTCATAACAGCAGTTAATTTTAATCAAAAATGTTGTTTTTACCTTTTTAGTTATTCTGCCGCCCTTGGTTTTTTTAAAAATTTTATGATGGACCCGCAAGTGCTTATCAAAATTACACTTTTGAGGGGCAAAAAACTCACAGAGGTCAGGGTCAACTGTACAAACGTAGATCTGACGACCATTTTTTCCTTCATGATATCTACGATGCGCTGCAAAATTCCTTGCATCCATTGATTTTTTACAAACACGGCAGGTTTTCCTCATCTTTCTGAATATTTTTCCCCTTTATTCTAAAGTAAAAAATCTTGTAAAATTAATTACGCAAAAGAAAACAAAAAACACTCAAAATATCAAACAAAGTGTACGATTATATATACTCCACTCGACAACCTGACCCGCAGATAAATTAAAGCTTTGTGAAGTTTGCTTCACCATTGCCTAATCATGCAATCCATCCTTGACCAGTTGCATTACATTGATTGTTGCATGCATCCCATTTCATGAGAGAGAGCGAGTAAGCGAGAAAGGAAAGAAAGAAACGAAAAACTCGACTCCCAGTAGCATTACTTGGATTACGTAAATGGACTAAATGCAAATTAAAAATATGAATCATGTTCCAATACAAAAAAAACTCTATTGCCTATTCCCCTTTAGTACAGTGCAGCCACGTAAAAACGTAAACGTCAGATCGAGCAAGTCTATGCTTGCAATCCTCAAGTTATCCCATTCTCAAGTTAGTAGAGAAAACACTGAGGAAAAGAGAAAGTTAGGTTAATTTGTTTGAGTATCAAGATTTTTTATTAGCTTGAAAAAAGTGTTTTGAAAGAAGTTGCATTGTGATCTTCATCCTCAACTTGGGAATGGTAAGAAATAAGAATTATAATGCCTAATTTTAAAACATAATATAAATGTTCAAATAATTAAAAGTGATTGTGATTTTAATTGTGCAAATGTTTTTAAAAAAATAGATGGCGGACGTTTATGACTGCGAGTACTGTACAAAATCGTACAAAGTAATGAAAAACCGAGGACGTCATTACTTAATTAAGCACAGTGATCGAGACACGGCAATAGATCTGGCCATATCGGATGGTGTTTTTGATTATGAAGTACCCCATCCACCAACACCACCACCAGTTCCAAAACCAGATATTATTATCATCCCGTCAGCTCTAAAATTAATTGCTCCACCTGCACCTGTAACTAGTATGGGTAAATATGGTGATGATGCTCGCCCCAGTACATCAAAGGAATCTAGGAATGAAAGGAATTGTAAAAATCAGAGTGGGGATGTCCGACCCAATGACCCCACCACCATTCTTCATGGAAACCATCAACATGTTCCTCGGATGATTCCCATTGATCCACCACCCCTGTGTCTCAATCCAACTGGATACCAAAAGGATCCTCTAATTGATCGCCCTGGAAAAACACTTCAGGTTTACCATCAGCCTCCTCACTTGGAACTTCCCCCTTCAAATAAGCGACCACCATCACGTAAGAGAAAATATATTTAACAATTGTTTAATTATCTTCATTACATTTATTAATTTAATTACATTTATTTGTTTGTATTTTTTAAAGAATACGATAATAAGGATCATCCAGTCGTTGTCATCATCAAAAGCATCCCAGGATTATTATCCAAGGAGGAATTTCGCAAAGAGTTTATTCCATATTATGGTGTGTATAATAATGATATTGAAGCTTTCCCATCATCATTATCCTCAATGACTATTCATGTGAATGGACAGTACACCACGGGGCAAATTAAGTTTGACTCTAATCAAGATGCAATGGAATATAAAAACTATCTTATGCAAAGTGGCAAAGCTGATGAATTAGTTGTGGAGCTGGCAACAGAGTTCATTCCAATTCCAACTGATGCTGCTGCACAGATGCCAAAAAGAGCTAAAACAGACCACTGCTACCTTTCTGATCAGTCTAAGGTGATATAAAAATGTAGATTAAAAAAGTACTTTCACTATTATCATTTTTTCATATCCAATCGATCCATCATCATTTCATCATAAATATCATTATTTATTCTATATTTTTAGAAGGACCCCGCAAATGAAGCCCAATACATTCTAATCGAGGGAGCGCCACCACAAGTTGCATTGCTTGATGTATTGAGTTTCTTTAGAAAAGCTAATGTATCCCCAGAAGTGACTCACATTTTTCAGGATGGCAAAAAACGCTGTAATGGAATCATTATTTGTACATTCGGTGAACTTGATAACGCTACACAGGCCACCAGACAAGACCAACAATTGTTGTTGGGAGCTCAGGTGTCAGTGTCGATGATTTCGGTACAAGAAAAATGCCGCATTTTTACAAAATTTGAAGAAAAGACAAACAAAGGTAGTGTTTTAACTCTTTAAAAATTGGATAAAAAATATCTAAATAATCATAAATGAAACATTCTTTCTAAAATGTTTTTAAAATTTAATAGAGTCCACATCATCACGAATGGTTTTTGGAAATGATGAGTTGAGGATCATACAGAGTTTCCAGCATCTTCGTAAACCTACTCCTCCTGCTGCTCCTCCTGTCAATCGAGGTATCAATCAAAAGTTCATTTTACAAAACAAAAACTTCATAATCATAACTAATTTGTTTTTTTTCAATTTTTTTCAAAAGTCAAGGGTTGCATCGTTCTTTTGGGTAATATTCCATATGAAGCTTCAAAGGAACTGATTCACCATCACATTCAACGAATTTTGGGGATCAAAATCAACATTGAACAAATCGACATGAAGTATGGGCAAACGGGCAAATGTACTGGTGCTATTCATCTCATCATGGACAACCCTGCAAAGGCCGAGTCTGCTGCAGAGAAGCTAGCGGGTACACTTTTAATTACTAGATACATTAGGGCTTTTGTTCGTAAAAATTTGTAAAAGCAATTGTAATTGTAATTAAACATTTCTTAATTGAATAATGATAATGCTTTGGATTTGTTTCATCGGATTTCCTTGTAATTGAAGATGATGATAGGAAATTTGATAGAAATATGAATAAAAACCTTCAATAATTTTTTTTAAAAAACTACCTACTCCTCATGTGTACGTAATTGACATTAAATTTAATATTTTAATAATTAAAAACGCACTATAATTAAAGTATTATTTAGAGAAGAAAGCAAAATACAAATTCATGAAACATCAAAAATATACAGCATTCATAATACTGCATCCCTTCATCATTCAATTTAGCATTATCAGCATCATAGCTATGTACCGTATTTCCATATTTAAAACACGGGTCTCGAATAAACACAGGGTAAAAATCTGAAGAAAAAAAGATGTAGAAATTTTACTACAATATTTCCACTAAAACACGCCTCCGATGTTAATTTTGAACCATCCTTGATGCATTTGAAAACTGGAATACTGGAAAACAGTCTTTTAGTAATTTGATTTTTTTCATTACTGTTTGACCAACATGGGGATAAAAATGATTATCGAAAGTTAGAGTTCTTTATATAAGCATCTTTCTTACACCCTGAATTGCACTGGAACGCGTTTTATTTTTATAGGAAATACGGTATGTAGGTACTTACTTTTATAAACTGCCTTTCTTTATACATAGGTATCTTATAATTATGACCGGGAAGCCGAGTTCAAATTTGAAATTGTAAACAGGCTATAATTAAAGATTTTACGGTATCATGTTACATCATATTCCACTGCAATGCATGCACTCCATCATCTGGAATGAGATGAAAGAGGAAGGCTCCATATATATATCCTTTATGTGAATAGCTCATTTGAGTGAGCGAGAGTGGGACACTAACGTCATTCATATTCCATGCTGCACAATTGAGTTAAAGAAAAAACGTTTTTATATAGCATGTTTGGAAATCAAAATTCCATCCAAACTCACTTTTCATTCATTGATCAGACTCTCACAAGGAAAGTAAACTGAAATTGACAGCAACAAAAGATTGTCCTACTTTTAATTTATATTTTTTTGCTTATCTTTGGTTATCCTTTTTTTTGAGTATCCTAATTTTTTGTGTTAAGTAAGTGTAATCCCTAATTAGCTCTTTTTCTTCATCTCCGAAAGCAAAAGGTGAGCTTAACTTGTTAACTTTAATAATAGTGTTCAATAAAGTAATTGTGATAAGTAGTATTAGTAGTTACTGTATTTAAATTGTATTTTTCTCTTATGTGTGTCTTGTGTGTCTTATTTGTGAGGGGAAACAGATGAGTAGGGCAAAGGGGGAAAAGTTTATTTGCGTAGTATGCAAAAAAGCTTACTGTTATCAAAAGGCTCTACAGACTCACTACCTAATATGTCATCATGGCAAGAGGGAATCGGCAGAGGCTGGCGTCGATATGGAGGAGACCCCTCCTCCAACACCAGCAGTAGTAACCAAGTTTGTAAACAACAACCAAAATGCACCAGTCTTTCAGGACCCTTCACTACAGGAATCTGAGGGATCCTCTTCCAAATGTGGTACTGGTCATCCTGACATCCAACCGTCTACCTCCAATAAAGAGCCCAAAGATAGTGGCAAGGCCCACGATGACATGGCTGCCTTGTTCAAAGAATCATCCCGCAGTGATAACGACCAACGACGACGCTCGGGGTATGGAAATCGTGGTGGCAGTGGTACGCTTCATTTTACTAATCATGGTGCACGTCCTTATGAGAAGCAGCAAGAAAAAAAGGGATATCAGAAGACAGAAAAAAATAATACCATACAAGTGCGTTGCTTGCAACAAAAGGAACAAGGTGTTGTCATCATTCACGGCCTTCCACCTTTGATGACCATGCAGACATTTTGGAATCGGTATTTTCATGAGAATTATCCAGAATTGAAGTTTCAATTGTTTCGCGTCTCCAACCACTCCACAATGGCTCAACTGGAATTTGATGACTACAAGGAAGCATTGAAATTCAAGCAATGGATCATAAAACAGGAGACACGCTACAGCCTGATCGTGGAAATTGCTAAAGTCATTATGCACTCTCCTCCTATTGCTCCTATTATTAAAAAGCCGAAATCAGTAGCACCACCCAAGCGTAATGAGGTAATACATGTTTAATTATTTTTCATTATTATTATTTTAAGTAAACTTAAAGCCACATAACCTTACACGATATGATAAGCTCAAAAAATAACATTATTAGGTAAATATTTAAAATACTTTATCTGTTTCTTACATATCCGAAGAATGAAAAAACTAAGCTGATTGGCAAAGTCAACCCTATTAAACCGAGAGGTAAAGTTTCTTTTTATTATAGCTTTATTCATTTTTTTTATCAATTTTTTTATTTTTTTATATTATCATGTTTACTACAGTTATGTTTTCCTTGTTGATGATGTAAAGTAATTAATTAATCATAATAGGTTGCGTGATCCTTCTCAGCAATCTCCCTTACAAAGCTACAAAGCCAGTTATTTTGGAGCACGTGCGAAAAGTGTTGAAGGTTCCAGTCAGGGATGAGCAGATCAAGATGCAATATGATTACCAAAATCGAAGAACTGGAGCACTTCATTTGCGCATGGAAACTAAGTTGGAGACAGGTTTGGCAAGGAAAGTACTTGCTAATACCGAGTTTGGGGATAGATTCATCAGGGCATCTATACTGTACGATACTATTTACTAAAAGTCCTTTTGAGCAAACGTCCTTTTTTGCTATTGTAATAATTATCATTTCTACCTACCTTTATATTCTAATGTTACGACACCCCATCATCATCAGGTTATTTTTATATGTAATATAAAATAGAGAAAACACCTTGATATTTACAATGAACTGAATAAATGAATTCTACGTAAAAAAACATAAGCAAAGCTAAAACACGCATGGGTGGGTTAGTATTTCGTAATAAAAATTAATTTTGAAGGCACGAAATTGTAGGCAAAAATTGTGACATTTTTAAGTATAAAGTATGGCAAATTTACAAGGTTGACATTTGGCATCAAAACATACGGTAGTAATATAGATATTTTGAAATTGAGTCGGAACAAAATCTGATCTGAAGCAAACAAAGGAAATATACATACCTACTTGAATCTCCAACGCAAAAGCAACAGGAGGATAAAAATATACACTTTTCATGTAAGCTGAAGGAGAGAAAGACGACAGTACTAGGGAAAAATTTGAAAAGGAAAATCCTCAGACACAAAAATGGATAGTTCAAAATTTCTCGAAAGTGGAAGCAATATCGATTTCTTTCGAATTTTCCAAAAAGTGTTACAATAAAAATTTAAATCACAGCGTGTTTTTTTTATAGGGAAAACGTTTTTCCTTACGACATATTGTTAGAAGAGAAATAAAGATTTTCATCTGAAGTTCCATCAATAGTATTTTTTTCTTACGATTAGGGAATAATGGAAGTCGATGTTAATCGAATTGTGCAAATGATATGGTTTTAGTTCCTAGTGATAATTTGAGTATAAAGGGCCTTCCTAAAAATGAAAAGTGATAATTAACGGCTTCCTAGTGCTTTTAAATGATGAAAAGTAGGTTTGTATTAAAGAAACTCGATCGGCTATAGGGTTATGTACACCCATTTGCGACCTCATGATGAGAGTGATTTTACTCAACTATCCAATGGAGCTAGCTGGAGACCACCATGAACATCAAGTCAACAACAAAAACGACGAAAGCGTTGTTGACTATTTGTGACAAAAAATGGGTTGGTTGTTGATGAGTGTCTGACAAGGACAATGAATACAAGTTAATAATGAGAGTCTGATTGCCAGACAGGCAAAATTGGTGGAAAATGTGAGAATGTAAAAAAACGACCAGTTGTGTGAGTGGAGAGCGTGGGAGTAGTAGCGTGGTGAGAGAAATGGCATTGTACTGATCAATCACATAAATCATAACTGTACCTCTATAACATATTTTTCTGAAAATCTTCTTTCATATAAAATTGAGCTGCCCAAAGTGCATTTTTTGGAAAACTGATTTGTTAATTCCTCCCAAAAAGAAAACCATGATAGGGGATTCGAATCCAAACAAAACAACAACTATGAGTGGTTTTGATTTTTCAGACGAGAAATAGGGCTATAGCCATTAAACGGTATTAGTTATTAATTATGTTAAGATACTTGCAAACTATAATTTACGAAAAAGGAATTGGGAAAATTAAAACCAATGACCAAGTAAGTACCATTCATAATTTATAACACTTGCCTATTTTTACAAAAATTTTGTAATTGACTAAACAATTATACGACAGTATTGCAACGGCAGATAAATTAACAGACGTGATTTGCTAATATTATCTTGATCTAAAATGTAGCTGGACAATTCATACTTTGAACTTTAATGTTTTTTTGTAGATAAAGGAGAGGAGTTCATTCAATTCATACACAACGTCCATATTTAAAACGATTGTTGAGAAAATATAAAATCAAACAACAGAATACGTGAAACAAAGCAACCGATGTCATCCATCCAAACGGTTACGTGTTACGGTTATAACAGACAAGATTGGACTGGCCTCATTGAGGAATTGGATGAGGACCTGCTTTCGTGTCTAACAGAAAACATCATTTTCGCCAATTTGATAGTAAATTTTACTAAGTAAATGCAAAATAACCACGTTTAGGATGACGAATGAATTAATTTACAAATTAATTAAATGATTGACACAAATACACATTTTAATAATACTAAATTCATATTGTATTACACATTTATTATTAAAAAAATAGAACTCGAATAAGAATTGGACAGGATTATAATACAAACTTAATTTTTGCAACATGAAATAGTACAAAAGTACGAAAAAACGGTAATTAATTGAGTGGAACCTCCACTTTATCTATAAATCTATACTGATTATTATTTCATTTAATAGCTAAAGACAACATGAATATAATTAGGCCCTTTTCGTACACAAGTATATATATACCTTTTCTCGTGACATTTTTAGATCTTACAATATTAACATAGAAATGGAAGCAACATCTCTTCATTACATTTTTAAACTCCACCTCCACAAGTCAAAAGCGACGTTCATGCTCCAACCGATGAAGTTCTGGTGGTGATCCAAACTGGCTTCCACACCACTTTCTTTTTGTGATCTACCAAACTCTTGGTCATTGAATCTCGAGAGGAGGGATGTCAAATAGTAAAATAGTAATTTATAGAGCAGATAAAAAACATAATTAATTAATCGATTTTTACGGGTAAGAAGTTCCGTCGAATTCAAGTAAATATCATCAACAACCAAAAACTACATGGGAATCATTACTTTTAATTGTACTACATTATATTATTAAGTTAGAATTAAACTTTTTGTTATTTATCACAATTCATTACATCAAAAGTTTCCAGAAAATTCAAAATATTTCAAGGCTATTTGCCATTTGCCATTTTACCGATACTCACACTCCTTAATGTGATCCAAAAGATCCTTTCCCGGCAAGACCAAGCAACACCCTTTCTCTTTGTATCTACACTCAAAACGAAGGGTCTCCAAAACCAAGCACCCCTCCGCAAAGCGATTCCGAATCTCGGTAAACATGTCCCCACACACTGGACAACCCGCCTGATTCACCTTACAATTATTGCAGACGGTGTGTCCTCTCTGGCAAAGCGTCATCGGTGGGAGCATGACCTTTGAGCAGATTGGACAATCCAATAATTTTACAATCTCAGCAACCTCTGCATTTAATTGGAATCCACAGCCCTCTTTATTGACGGTAGCGTTACTCACTACTTCAGTTTCAATTGGAACTATTTCCTCACCTGTCACCTCAGGACTAGTCTCTTCAGTAGCGAGTCGGCTCAAATCAGCATCATTGGCAACTGTGATTGAATGTCGTAGTTGAAAATTCACAAATGCTTCAAATGAAACTTCTTCCTCAGTCCTTTCGCAATCCATTCTGATTCACCCTGTCAATCAAACCTATTATTTCAAACCATCCAAAGTAAAGTAGCTCTTTGCGTAATTTCGACTCATAGCGTCAAAAACAATTTTTTTAATCCTATATAATATGTAGTCACAAATTGAAACTGCTCGCAAGACACAACCAGGACAAATGATGAGTTGCAAATGGAAATATTGGAATGAAGGAATGCTCGTGTTTAGGTATGTCTATGTACGTCTTACAAAAGCACATCCAGACTTCATTTTTGTCACATATCGAGACGAAAAAAGTTTGGGAATATTTCATACAATGTATACTTTACTCAATATGCCAGTCTTAATCTGTTGGTTTTATTTCGAGGTGCAAGATGTAAATTTAAGATGCATACAGATGGGATGAAAGTCATGAAAGAAAATGCACAAAGTGGAGATTAGAGTTATGGAAATGACGTAGGTATATATAAATATAAATCTTATTTATATTTTTTAGTGTGTAGCAGCAAATTAACGATTTGGGTAACAAAACAATCAATTTCATAAAAGTAAGAATGGTACTCGCATCATAGAAATAGGAAATACCATGTTAACCCTAAGTAATGGCCACGATCTCACACAACACCTCTCATAATTTCCCCTAATTATTAACATTATAGAGTTCTTTGCTCCATTTTTGACTTGGCATTCACACAAACGTTAAAATAAGTTATTTGATAATCCACCACTAACACGAAAAAAAAACAAACTAATCATCAGCCAATCAGTTGAAACAAACTGAAAACACAAATCAACTACGAAGCCTTCCACTACAAAAAAAGTGAACATTCCTTGAAGCTTTCATCAATTCCTTAAATTTAAATATGCTTAGCAATGATGATGATGATGATGATGATGATGTTGAAGCAATACAGTCCATATAAAAAGACAAGGGGGCTTTCCAAGAAAGCGTTAGAAATGGAATAATAGAAGCATATTTTTCTAATTAGGTAACCGATGAATTCAGTTCAATTATTTTCACATCAAATTGTGCGACAGCATTTTTCCGGCCCTTTTTTTACATTGAAAATATGACAAATATCTCAAGTTGCCCCCAACTCATCGTCAGAATAATGAAATAATATGCCTACAATGCAAAATGAATGAGCTGATGGAAAATTTGGCTATTATTAGAAAGTAGGTGGTAATCATAAAATTAACCATTGTAAATTTTATTTACTTATTTAATATTTATTGTACATATAATTTTTTAAATTCTATGTACATAGATAGTATGTATATAATATGTAATACACAATGATCAATTTAATACCACTCCTTGAACAATTTCAAGTACAAATACTTTGCAAACTGGGCAGCGCAGCAGTAGGCCAACAACAGGGTAAACAGAAACGGATAAAACTGCCATGGAAGGGGATTGGTCAGCATCAACCAAGTATTCAGACCTTTAAAAAATTACCCAAATTAATTAGAAATCAAATTAAAATTATTTTAATAGAAACATATTTAAATATTTAAAGAAAAAATACCTGGAATGTATGGCAAGGCTAGTCCTGCGGCCATTATTATGACAGTCATGATTGTTACCGGGTAAGATGCCAAGCTTTGAACAAATGGGATCTTTGGGGTTCTTATCATGTGCACGATTAATGTCTGTGTAAGGAGCCCTACTGTGAACCAAGCAGTTTGGAAAAGGGCGACATCATCGCTGGTGGTCTTGATATCAAAGTAAAAGTACATGTAGAGGAAGGTTGTGATATCAAAGACACTCGACCAGGGTCCAATCATCACCATAAATTTCAAAACCGATTTCATTGACCAACGATGAGGCACTTTGAGAAACTCTTCGTCCATATGATCCCACGGGATGGCGATTTGACTAATGTCATAGAGCAAGTTTTGGGTGAGGATATGGAGACTCCCCATGGGCTGAAAGGGTAGCCAAGCGGAAGCTGCAAGAATACTAAAAACATTTCCAAAGTTGCTGGAAACTGCCATCACGATATACTTGAGGGTATTTCCATACGTCAGCCTTCCAGTGATCACGCCTTCAACAACAACAGTCAAGTCTTTTTCAAGAAGAATTATATCTGCAGATTCCTTGCAAATATCTGTTCCACTGTCGACAGATATTCCAACGTCGGCTTCGGTCAATGCTGGGGCATCATTTATACCTGTAGAAATTGAATCGTTGAAAAACTTGTTTTCGAATCCTTATATAAAAAATACAAATTAAAATAAAAACTTAAAATCGTAAAGTACCATCCCCGAGAAAGCCAACAATGTGTCCGTTTCTCTTGAGAGCTTTGACAATATCTGATTTTTGAATAGGGGTGAGCTTTGCAAATATACATGTTTCCTCTGCAAGTTTTCTTAGCTTTTCTGGGCTTATACCTACAAGATCCGTTCCCGTAATCATTTTGTCAGATTGAAGGCCAATTTCAGAGCAAATCTTTTTGCATACAAGGGGACTATCTCCAGTTAGAACTTTGACGTTCACGTTATGCTCTATGAGGCTCTTTATTGCTTTCTTTGAGTCATCTTTTGGGGGGTCAAGAAACGCTAAGAATCCGGCAAATATTAGATTACATTCATCCTCAATCCTGTAGGAAAAAGTTTCCAAACTTTCTTGAAAGGAACTACTGGAGCTGGGTACCACTTTTTCCTTATATAATAGGTTTTTATATGCGACGGCAATCACTCGTAGACCATCGGCACTCATGTCTTTGTTCAAATGCAGTAGCTGGGCAAGGGTGTCGGCAGTCATCGTTTCAGTTATATTTTCAATGTCATCTTCTTGTCTCAGCAGACTGTAGAGATTTACATTTGTCGTGTAATTGGCATTTAATACTTTGGTACAGATAGACAGGATCTCTTCCACTGCTCCCTTACAAATAAGGACAGTATTCTTACTACTTTGTCCATTTTTGCGTAAAATGACAGACATGCGTCTGCGTTCAAAGTCAAATGGAAGCTCATCTACAAGCATGAATTTTCCTGTGACATTCAACCCTTCAACTAATAATTTTCGGTTTGGATTCCCAAATTCATTAATGATTTGGTCAAAACTAGATGTGATTGCAAAGTCAAGAGGGTTTTGTTGGACGGCTTGAAAATGGGAATTAAGATAACCAAGAAATAATGGGACGGAGGAGTTAGCTCCACATCTATTTACAAATCGATTTAAGGTCACAATGCTCTTTGTAAGGGTTCCGGTTTTATCAGTACAAAGGATGTCGATTCCACCCATGTTTATGATGGCGTCCAGTTTTTTGACTATACAATGCTTCCGAGACATTTCTACCACACCTTTTGCTAGAGTCGTGTTGACGATCATGGGGAGCATTTCGGGTGTTAATCCTAGAAAAAGAAATAGTCGTGATTACACTTTTATCAGATCTTTTGCATGGGCTATTATGGGCTTATTAAGAATTTAAGAAAATCTATCTACATCACTTACCCACCGCCACCGCCAAAGCAAAAATGAATGCTGCCCACCAATCCCCGACGATAAATCCTTGAAGAAGGAGCACAGGCGGAATCATGAGAAGCATCGTTATAAAGAAGATCCATGAAATTCT
>JAQGAG010000767.1:0-12947 GCA_034696835.1 Lepidocyrtus lignorum
TTGTTCCAGTATTCCGACTCAACATTCCGAAAGTTTCGGTAGTCTTCCAAGCATTGGCACTTCTTATACTTTTTGTGGCAGTTTAGAAATTTGTCGCGGTTGCAGATTGTAATAGACATATTTTTCGCTTTCTCCTCCTCTGCCCTTTTCTTGATGGCTTGGATATCTTCAATGAGTTTTTTGGCCCCTTCTTCTCCACAAAAGCCCCATAAGCCGTGCTTGTAGTTGTCACGTCGGAACTCCAGCCGTTCTAGTAGTTCCGTTACAACGAACTCCTTCCTGAAAAAAATCAAAGTCAAGTAATTTGATGGTGTGAGGGCAATGATTTCGAATATTGAATTGATAAGAGCTTTTTGCTCTCTAGATAAGCATATTTTCCAACAAACCCTTCTCCTGATTCTATATTATATGTGCAGTCCTGCTCATACTCTGCCTCCTTATCTATCTCTTTGTAGAGTTGCTGGAGTTTTTCATTGATTTCTTCGAGTTTCGCGTCCTGGACTAGGTTCTTATCATCACGAGTTACATGACATGCCATGGGCTTCTCAATCTTCTCATCCGACTGTTGTGCTTTCACCAGCAATGTGAAGGGAAGGGTGATAAGCAAGAAGGAGATAAGCAAATGTGGTCCTTGAACTGGGCGCATCTTTTGGAGTGAAATTATTACTTTTTAGTAACAAATTATTTAACAGGCAGTGGATAAGCTGCAAATGCATAGATTAACTCCTCCCATCCTCCTTCAAGTCTTTCCTCCAAGCATTTAAAAGTATTCAACAAATGCATAAAAGCAAATTAACTTTTCGATAAAAATGGAAGGGAAAATACAAAGGAAAGTGCTTTCTTCTTAGCAACCCCAGCGATTGCTTCATTCAGAGACGCTTCAAGCGCTTTGAGTCACCGATAGCCTAATCATAGCAATATCATAGATAGACGCTCCCATTTTACTTTGTTCAATGATCTGTATAACGGTGGTCATCAATTCATAAGACTTTCTCCTGCCCTGCGGAGAAAGTGATGGGATATGATATGGCGGCGGCCCCGAGGCGCCGAAGTGGAAATGGCGGCGAATACGCCGGTGAAAGTGATAAAATGATGATAAAGTTAACGTGCTCTTAGCTAGCGCATTTTGCTGCTGTTCATGCTTTGATAGTACAGGCGGGCTATAGCGGAGCGGGATTTTGGGTACATACGACATGACTAAAATAAACTATTCACATATTACGCTATCACTTTTACGACCTTTTTAAGAAACCTTCTTTACCCATCCTTATCCCTCTATCCTATGGAAAAAGTCCTTTATAAACTCACTCGCTGATGAAATGCGCAAAGACTTACTAACCATAAAAGATAACGTAATACAAGCTTAGTCCCTAACTCCAAATGCATCGGATCGGATTGCAAAGGTTGATTGCGTTTTACGGGATTTCGATGGGATATTTTGATATTTTGCAAAAAGTCATGTCACGTCACGTCATGACAGGACAAAGCACACAAAAGGGGCCTAAAAACGTCTCCTTTACCCTATTTATGCTTGGCAGTGTGCGTAGCAAGTTTCTAGCACATAAACAGTCAATTTCGCCGATTACTCCAGGAAAGCTCCGGAAGCTCGCCGAGGATTAAGTAAGTTCATTCGACTCGACCGATCATATCATCATTCATCGCAATGATGAATTGTCCTTCAAAAGGAGTTTAGTCCTCGACCGCGACTGTTCTCGATCAGCATCCATCATCATCATCTCAAAACTTTTGTGGAATTTTTTAGTGCTTCTTGCAATCTGATAGATTCCCAAAGTTCTCTTTGACCTGGATAATTAGTCTAGTTCGGGTATAGGGTAATTATAATTAACTTTAGATAAAAAAATTAGTGATTTTAGAACTGGATTAAATTGTCCGCGGTGGAAATTCCACCGGTACGGTGCATCTGCGTCGCCCATCACCCTCAACCATCCAGCTTATCTGTCGGTGAGTGGCGAGTGGAGGCTCAAGGTCTTGATTTTGAAGTAAGTTAAAAAAATAGTTAGATAAGTGGAGTTAAATGTAATGTATCTTTAATCAACATGGATAATTGGATTGGGGGAACAATTTTTATAATGAAAGTATATTGAAAAATGATGATTGTTTCTTTGACCCAAGAATCTTGAGTGCATTTTAGAAATGTTAAAACTATTCGGCAATTCTACTCGCTAATCCAATCTTAATTATTTTGTTTTATAATTATAAAGTAAAAATTGATTGCAATTGCAGGTGACTTCCTTGTTCCATTATAAGTTGACTTTTGGACTGGACGAAAGGAAAGAAGGAGTTTTGGGTTGTTAGTTGTTGGAGGAGGAAAAATGGTGCCTGTTACGACCATCGACGTGGCAGATCCAATTATCAGTACGTTCAGGCGATTTAAGGATGTAGAGGTCGGGAATGGCGTGGTATCCCAAATTGCCGTGAACTTTAAGTTCCACCTGATTCCTTCACCCACAGATGAGTATGATAATCCGAGTCAACTCGCTGTATTAATTTTAGTAAGTTGTTTGATTTGTTTATCAAATCTTTTACATTTTACTTACTTAGTAATGATTATCATTATAATCATAATTCTCTATTCTCAATTCTAGGTCAGCTTAATAGGTAGTTAATTGTGTGTTTGCGCAGATTCAGAATGTAAATACCTAGCTAAAAGTGTAAAAGTAAATGTATATTTCATTGTTCTTTGTTTCTTACAGGAAGCGGGGGGAAGGGTGAGCGAAAATGAGTGGGCCGAATATGAGGTGACGATTCTTGATGTGCTGAGATTAAAGTTGGAGAAGGGCCTCCATGCCAATCTAGACGTACCGAACGACGCATACTCAAGCCACTTCATTTATGATTCAATTCACAATTTCAAGTACAATTTGCCACCGCCAGATCTTAAAAGATATTTGTAAGTTACTTAACATAATACTTTAGACAATTATATGTAGTTGCTTTATTATTGTTTCTTGATTGATTGTAAACGACAAACCGATGGAATGTGTAGTAATCGTTAAAATGTATCATCTACTATCTCCCCGTTTCAATTACGTATTGAAATATTTTACAGTTTTTATTAACCTATCCATTCTTTTTATTTTACTTTTAATAGGATAACTCCCTCCATTTATGAAACGTACGACCCTCTCCGGATACTTTTACAGGAAACTAAGTGGTCTGAATTGTCCACAATAGGAGAACCAAAGAGCTACTCAGCAAGTCAAATTATGGCTAAATTGACGCAGACGCATTATTCTGTTAATCAGCTACAAATCAGTCCTTCTTGGTCTCATCAGTCTCCTGGCTCATCTAATGCAATCACGGAATCAAGTCAATGCAACGATCTGGTACTTGGCATTCCACAGGAAAACAACCTAACGAAATCTATGCCGGCAGGAACAAAGAGGAAGAGGAGAGATGGAGATGAGGATTCCGATTCTGAGACCAACAGCAGTGAATTGCCTCAGATGTTCCCCTCAAAACCAAAAGATGCAGAAAGTTGTAATCCTAATGTTGTCGTCCAGAGTTCTGGAGATTTAGACTCGTCTGAGTCTGAAGGAGACAACTTACCCGAGGCATCGGATGGCTCTGGCTCCAGTGAACCTCAAGAAGAACTCGACGAATGGTATCTGAAGTTTGATGGTCGAAGGTATGATAAGATAATTTACTTAGATGTAAAACATAAATTATATTATCAAATTAATTCGTTTTAACTTCTGAAATATTCATATGGCTTGGAAACTTGAAAGATTAAGATATAAGATTGATTCATTGATTGTCCTAATCGTTATGATTTAATTGATTTCAGGCTATATTCGCTAAAGGAGGATAAACTTATAATTCAGAAAGTCTTGCACAAAGAACCCTTCTTATCAACCACAGGGAATAAATTGTTCGAGCTTATGGAAAAGTCAGGAGTAAGTTATTTAAACTGTTGTTCAAAAATACTTATTTTATTCATGTATACATATTTGATCCGCTGCAGTTAAAAAAATATTTTAACTTAAATTCTCAGGGCTTCAAAAAAAGAAGCGGGATAAGCCTGAGAAATCGATGGAGGGATAGAATACTTCCAAAACTGTTAGGTGAGAACAAGGAGCAAATACAAAAGACTTATGGGCTTAGCCGTAAACAGTTAAGGCGACTTAGACGACTAAAAATAAAAGAGCCCAGGTATAAAATTTGTTTAAATTTTAAAAAACGGATTATGATAATTATATTACATGATGCGTTTAAAGCAAGCTTCGTATGGGATTTTTGTGTTTCCAGAAGTTCGGATTCAGACTCTTCCGAGGAGGATAGCTTATCCAAAAAAGCATCAGATGACTCCGGTTCCTGTGGAACTCAAAACCTTAAATCTAATTCTTCTAACCGGGGTGAAGGCAATAAGGCTTCTGCTCGAAGGTATAAAATATTTATTTCAATCGTACTCGTAACAATAAATAAAATTGATTGCCATTTCATTTTAATTTTGTAATAATCCTATATTATGGTTTGGAAACTTAAAATATTGAGTGTGCCAATGTTTACTATGGATCTTTTGATTTTAGGCCATACTCACTGATGGAGGATAAGTTGATAATTCAGAAAATATTGCACAAGGACCCATCGCTACATACTACAGGAGACAATTTGTGGAAGCAAATGAAGAAGTCAGAAGTAAGAAATGCAACTGTTATGTTATTTGTGTGCTTTATGCAGACATACGCATATATTGCATATATTTAGGGAGTGAAAGTGAAAGGGAAATTATAACATTTTTATCTTAATTCACAGGACTTCGCGGACAGAAGCTGGGAAAGCCTTAAAAGTCGGTGGCTGAAAATACTTCCAAAGTTGTTGGATGAGGATAAAAGTCAAATAAGAAAGACTTTTGGAGTTAGTAGAGAAGAGTTAAACTATTTAAATTTAATGTATTATAAATGATACACGAAAAGTAAGGGTGGGGTGTTTATTATTTAAGTATCAGTGCTACTAAGATGAACTGGAATATGTTATCTTTGACATCTATAGGATATGATATAAGTAATCACTCATTTTATATCTCATGGATTATGTTCTTATTTTGTTATGTAATGTTTTTGTTAGTTTTTCTACCGATGATAGGATATTTCACAACAATTGTGTTAATGCATTGATGTATAGAACGTATAGAAGGCTTTAAGTCTATTAGGCTTGTACTAGTCCGTAAGTTTTAATGATAGTGTTGCAATGAAATGTTACAGTGGAGCCAATATTTAAAAGTTAACAGTGAATAAAAATTGTATTGTCGTGTATGCGGAATTTTATCGAATGAATAATTGAGTTACATGTATATTTTATCAAAATCGCATCTATCGCAATCATTTGCAATACTATCGACAAAAAAGCTCCCTACTGTATAATATACGCTATATCGGTATTTGTATATCCAATATTTGTACGTGTAACTGACAAACCTGGCCGCATTGTATCCCGTCTGTCTATTGAAGCAAACGACCTTGCAAAAACGGAAAAGTAAATTGTTCCCACGAGCGACTTGTTCATTCAATAGTTTAACTGTTGCAGCAGTTAATTTTAATGCGGTCATGATATGATATGATGTTCTGATATTATTCTAACCTCTGACGTTGTGCGTATCTTAACTAAGAAGGATAATGATGAATGAATACTGCAACGGCTGAGCGCTTACTGCTTGGCAGCAGTAGAATAGTTCCTCTTCTGGCGACGCCAACGTTAGATTACCTTGAATTTTTATTATGTTTTCTTAACTACTGAAAGAAATTTCAGTTGCAGTTTTATCAGTAAAAAACGTCATTCTTAAAAACAACATTTATGCTTACTTGTCTATCCATCTTCATTAGTATTATCATGGAGTCTTGTTACACACGAGTGTAACATATTTATATTTATGATAGCACTTCAACCGAGTATCTCAATTGAGACTCCGTAAGCCTTAGCAAGTACCATAAATAACTACATAACTGTAGTAGTACTTGTTTGTATGCAGGCATGCAGAAATGAAACAAGGTGAAGGGAGATTTTTTAACTGATCATTGGAACAAGAAACAATGATGATAATGAAATTAGTTCCAAGATAAGCATACATTCATGGATTATATTTCTTTGAAGGGAATTTCACATGGCTTTAGTTTGTGCAGTTGGAAGTTGCGCCATACATTTACTTGTATCTACCAATGGAACAACAATGAACGATTCCAATGCTTTAATTCTGCCGGACCATAAAAAAGAAGTTTTAATCAGACCAAAGCCACGCTTAAAAATATTCCGATGGAATCCAATAAAGTTAATATATATTATCCCAGCATCTCCCCATGCGCATTTCAAGAAGAGATTCCAAGCTGCAAAAAGTATCTTGAATTGTATAACATTAACATGCATTGATAATCTAAGTAAACTATTCTTTTTAAAATTTTCTCATATTCATTCATTATTCTATTCTATATTTATACTTTAGTGCGAAATCGCAGAATGGAACGAGAAAAAATACTAAAGCAATTAACCAGCATCGCACCAGTAGTGTAATTTTGCTGAAAATAAAACTTGTTCTTGTTCCAAAAATGCGTTGTAAGGAATTTGTATTCTTCTCTACAACATGTCTGTAATTATAAAGTAATTATAACTGAAGAGCCTAATTATTTTTTGGTAATAAAATAGTTCCTTTAGTTAATACTCTCTGCGCTGCTGGAACAAACCCGGAATACAGACAGTCGCACATTACCCATAAATACTATTTAATCAAATCTCAGTTTAACGGATAAAGAATTTGGAATCATGAAGTTTGTGAAACCCGTGTCACTTATAAATATAACAACAAAAGTGGTCACGTTTTAAGTTTGCTAGAGTTTACGAAGGTCAGAGTCATGATTTTAAGAAAGGCTGCGGGAGCAAGCTTCCCGACTGCCCTAAAAGTCGTGCTGTTCCTAACTCAACTCTTCAGTTTACCGGAAACGGCGCTCAGCGTGGAGTTGTATCCCGATGGCGGAAGAAATGTGATCCCCTTGATTAAAAATAAGTCCCACAGACCCCCTTTCAGACCTCAACCATACAATGAGGGGACCGTGATGGCGCAAGTGGTTGGGAGTGCGGGGATGAACTTCATGTACTATTTTCATATCCTTGGGGTAGCCTGTGAAAATAGGGATCGGCAGTTATATAAAATTACACAAATGGTATTTTGGTGATATATTTCCTTCTATCAAAACTATTGTATTCTAGCCAAGCCATTGGTCGTTATCGGACGGAGTTACTTTATAATGCTTTCGTTTTTGAACAGGATTTTGAATTCTGCATGAATAAAACTGGACCCTTACCTCCCCAGGTAAGGAGTGATCCCTTGGGTTCAATCCCGAAACCGTGTGTTGACTGGGCAATGCATTATCGCTGCTATACAAATCTAGCTGTTGACTATGATGAATGCTTATATGATAAATCGGGGCGGAAGAAGGGGACTGACGCCTTAAGATTTACGCATGCCTACTATAAATCAGTTTGTGGGAATCCTGCCGATACGGAAGGTTAAAAAACAAGCAGATGAAGTGCCATATACAAAAAGCTTTGTCAATGCCGCAATTAATTATAAAGAACTATTTTTCTGTAATTTCAGCTCATTTAGTACACCGGTACACCAAGCACGACTTAATTGTTGACGGAGTCTTTCAGTGCTTTCCACATCTTCAAGATAGAATTGTGAATTGCGTCAAAAAAGATAAGATTTCAAAAACGCTGTGCAGGTGAGAATTGGAAGCTCAAACTTTTAACTTGCATCAAAAATGACCAAGTACATTACGAGCGTTTCACGTTACAACCGATATGGTATATTGTTCATTTACAGCAAGTTTTTTATAGTCCACGCCTGCTTTGGGAAGTACTACAATGACGATAACTGTCGAGACGAGCAGCCGATTTACTACATGGATGACCTATTCCGTAACATGACGAAACATCTCGGTTGTCCAGGAAAGGATCCGCATTATTACCCTACGACTCCCCCCAGCTATGATTCGCACAGGCCACCCGATACGGGCTGGCATGGGTGGCATTCAGACGAGCATGTTAGTCACGCACCACCTACTAAAAAAGGGTGGACATCGGGTAGAGAGAAGTATTCCGAGAAAGAAAATCCTTGGCCGGGGGAGCAAGGCAGACCTTGGTCGTTCGAACATATTCGGGAACCATATATCCGGGACGACCAACGGCATCAGGGGTCATATCGACCACCTTACAATGATCGTGACCGTGAGTTTTTAAGTAGTGACAGGCGGGACGACCAACGGTATCAGGGATCATATCGACCACCATACAATAACCGTGACCGTGAGTTTGTAAGTAGTGACAGGGGTCGCGTTATTCCCAGCAGTGGTGGTGGTAGGGAAATGTTATACGTTGAACGGGGGAGTAGTGAAAGGGGGCGTGTTAACTCCAACCCTGGTAGGGAAATGGCATTTATTGAGAGAGTGAGTGGTGAAAGGGCTCGCGAAAATTCCAAACTTGGCAGAGACAGATTATACGTGGACAGAGGTCGGGTTGTTCTTAGCACTGGTGGGGAGGGATTATACGATGAGAGGGGAAGTGGTGAACGGGGTCGTGGAAGCCCTAGCCGTGGAAGGGATAGATTAATGATTGATGGAGGAAGTAGTGAACGGGGTCGTGGAAATCCTAGCCTTGGCAAGGAAAGATTATACATGGACAGGGGCCCTGTTCTTCTTAGTACTGGTCGGCAGGGATTATATGTGGAGGGAGGTAGTGGAGAAAGGGGACGTGGTAATCCTGGCAGGGAGAGATTAATTATTGAGGGGGGAAGTGGCGAAAGGGGCCGCGACCTTAAATATAGCAGGGATAGATTCACTGACACTCACGCAAGCAGGCCGATTCCCGACACACAATTTAGTAGTAGGCAATCATTCTTGGATATGATGGATCGGGACAGCATTCGTGGGGGGAAGCAATCAGTGAGCAAAATGAGAAATGAAATCGACACCTTAGGAGGTCAAGGGGGTAGCATAAGGCCGTCAACAAGAGATCCCTCGTCGTATAATCAGTATGATTCCAGAAGTAGCGATAGAGGCGGAGGTGGAAGTTCCGCAGAAAGGGCGAGGAACCAGAAATTTCTCTACTCATCCTCCTCCACTCCAAGGGGACAAGGAGGTCATCGTGTGTCGGCTTCTCTTCCCCCTGCTACATTTGCAGTAACAAGGGGGTCTTCAAGGGATGGGCTGGAAGATGAATATGATATTGCTGAGAACAATCCAAAGAATTATATTGTTCAACAAACGTCGTTAGCTTCAAATATGTCGAGTGCGGACTTGGGCTTAAATTTTGATACTTAAATACATTTTTCGAGTAATGCTTTTCGAGTTTACTGTTAATATTATTGATAACCTAATTTGTATAAGCTTATCATAACTAATTGTATTGATATTGCATCTTGTAAATAAAAAATAACATGTTAGAAAATGATAATCATAATAAGATTCAATTTATCAGATCGCTACAATTTAATCTCTTATAATGAGTAAGTCTTATGCAAAGTCTTCAACTGGTCCCAGAAGACCAAGCTGAGCAAGGTGTGCGGGCCAAGCCGGAAATAGATGGCTGTCCAGCCCTTGAAGAAACCGAGAGCGCCCTCAGTCTTAAATATTTTCCAGGCACAGTTACGAACAGTTGAATATAGTAATCCTAAAGGCAAAAATTAAAAACGTTTAAAAAAACTGTATCACAATGCCCCACAATGCATCAAACAACTTTACCTTTTCCATTGGCATCCAACCCCTGATTGTAAAATCTCGTGGAGACTAAATCGAATGGTGCCATTGCCACTGATACGAGCAAACCGGAAAGTAAACTTGCCAAAAATGAGTTCCATACACTTCCTTCCGGGAAGATTTGCTTCGACGTGACGAATTCTAAACAGCAATACAAACCCCTCTTTTATTCAGCGCAATTCACAGCATCGTAATGATCGTCCTGATTATCATATTAATTTAAAATATTGAGGGATCGACCTTACCGCGGGCCTTAGCAAACGTTGGAAGCTGGACTGATGAAACCACCATTAGGCGAACTAAAGTTGTGGACATTCCCCTCCACAATCCTGGAATACCCTGTCGGCCATATATTGAGCGGAAGGCAGCCACCATACCGGAAGACGAATGCTGGTAACCAACTGCAATTTCTGCGTTTGCTTGTGCTTGAAGATGTGTTTTTACCTGTCGATAACCATGAAATTCCTTTTAAAGGTTTTAGACATTTTTTATTTGAAATTTGGAATATAATAATGCTATTTCCATACTAAACAAAACGGAGATCCAACAACTCCAGCAGTCCCTCCACAAGCGCAAGCAACCAAGATACTCCTCCAGGTATCAACTTTCCCCGAGGAATTTTTCGTAAAACCGTTTTTCTCCGCAACATGATATAAGCCAAGCCTTGTCCCATTCATTACAAATTGGTAGCAGAGGGCTGGTGCAAGACCCTTTTGGATTGCCAAGGGACCTTCCTTCGTTAGAATTTGGAAGGCTGCATGGAACACGTTCCTATTTGATTGAATAAAGTAGTACATGTTAATTTGAAAGCTGACGATGAAGATTTGCCTAGAAATATTTTCTCCAATGTTCATAGTATGAACTTCATACCTATAATGAACGGCAAACTTTCCTTTTGCTTGGAGTTCTCCTTGCAACTGCATCCGAATTTTTACCACTTCCAACGGATTTGTAAACACTGTTGCCGCAACGGCCGCAGAGCCCCCTAAGAGCAGCTCCATGCTATTTCAAGTTCAATGTCGTATTTTTTATCTAAATATTCCTGTTTATCTTTGCTTTGTTTCGAATGCAATGTTTTTTAAATTTTGTGCAGCTCCCTTCTTCGTAGCAGAAATGTTTCTGAACATATACCAATTTATTTGTCAAACATTGTGGATTTTGGCACTTTTCCACTCCCACATGAACTACACGTAGGGCACAAGGTGAAGATTTTGCGATTTCGATTATGCAATGCGTAGATCCTCGTGCAATATGGAACGGAAACTCATATAACATCACCGCTAAAGTGTCTTCGTATCGTGTGTAACTCGTTCCGGGGCAAATGCATGGTGAAATGAGCTGTTTCTGGACTGAAACCAAAGCTCATTAAATATACCTTTTCCATCTGTCATAATCTAATCACATTTTTACTGGAATATGTATCATTATTACTGTACTCAACTGTACTAAATATGGTACTTTTGTGACCCAGACATGCACATGTATCTTATCATGAATTTTTGACATAAATATTGAGCCCTAGAATAGAATGAACACATTATTACTATAATTCTACCTTTCATATAAATTATGTAATACTATACTTGTAAATAACTTATACCTATGCCATGCCATGGCCATGCCCATGCAATGAAATAAAATGATTTATTCGAGTAGATTTCTTGATGAAGCGAACAGATATCATCATGTCATCGTCGCGTCATTCAGTTAACTTCCCAAACTCTAAGTACTAAAAAAATAAATTGATACTTTATACATACTCCACACTCCAATTCCAGTGTCAGTCAATATGTAATTTATCATTATCAAATTTCAATGAATTTAACAGGTAACGGGAGTGTGCTCAAATAAGTTAATAATGTTTGACATGCTTCATAATCATGTTGAATGTTTAATATTCTTAAAAAATCTATAACATTACGCATTGGGCTTGGGCTATAGACATCACACACACACACATTTTCACCTTATGTTATTAAAACAGCCAATAAATTGAATAAATGTGTCATGTCATTCGACTATTCGACTCATGATCATGACGATGACATACTAATATTCAACATGCTATTTTTTTCTCCCCGTCGTCTTCAATTCTTCATATTAATCATCTTCCAAATAAGTATTGAATTATAATAGTACAACGCAACGGCAAGTTAAAAAGCGAAATATTCGAAAACGAGCAAGACAAGGCGTGTGCCAGGTGCATGACTAGGTATTTGTCTGCAGATCTTTCCACTGCATTGAAGTTATTGAAAATAGAAAATGGAACAGATCTGCTGAATTAAAATATAGTTAATTCTGTGCCATTTTTTCAATTCACTCTCAAACAATTCATGTACATAATACCTTAAAACTGGCTTATATGTCTTATGTGCGTGTGTGTCATGGCAGACAGATAAATGAGCATAATAAATCGTATCGATATCTGTTGATGGTTTTTGTTTTTTACTACTACATACGAAATTTTCCGAGATGAATCATTTAGCAAAATAATACAAGGTTAAAGGTTTAATGCTCGGTTCAGTCAACTGTAAACTTCTTGAAATCCTTAGTTTTGTATATGTATGCAAAATTGCACAAAGTTTAACACTTTTCCGATAAAAGCAGTTTTAGTAGATATTGCAAAATTGCATCTAGCATTAGCATGTATGAATGCATGCATAAACCTCGTCGGCTCATCTATTTTAAATCATTATCAAACTCCAGAAATACGGAAAACAGCTAATTTTATCTATCCATTTTCCTCCATTTCATGCTACAAAATATGTTTTTGGACAAAAAAAAAGATGCGAGATAAATAAGGAAAACATAAATGCAAACAACAACAACAACAGATCCAGTAATCATTTCATATCATAGACTCATCCATATTCATACGATTCGCAATTTTCAGACAAAAGCAATAAGCTCATACTCATCCAATCCACTCCACATACATTCCAAAAAGCCATTTATATCGCAGCAACCAAAATCAAAGACAAAGGAACTTCATAGTCCATATACCGATGCATAAATACGATACGATATACGATATACGATATAGAAGAACTACAACAACTGCAACCTGCAACTGCTATAAACATTCATGATCAGATCATCGAATGATTGAATAAATTCTGGTAAACAATTAAAGCAACTCATCAAATTCAAATCTATATTGTTTCCTTTTGCAAGTTTTGTGCA
>JAQGAG010000768.1:0-12945 GCA_034696835.1 Lepidocyrtus lignorum
TCACTGAAAAATCACTGCTTAAAATTTTAATAATCGATTTTTTCGCAATTTTAAACTTTTAATTTTTGAAAAAATCATTATTATTATTAATTTTATTATTATTATTTAGTAGTGTTACTTTCAGCTACGTTATTCTATTAATTATGATCAATTTATTTTTAGAAGGTTATTGATGAAGATGGTAAGGAACACCTGTTGGGATTTCTCGCAATAAAGAAAGCATTTAGGTAACGAGATATCCATCTTGCGCCTTATATTCTGCTATATATGAACATGATATGATGCTACGTTTGTTTATGCAGATTATCTCCACTCTGTAAGGAAGCATGAAGCGTCGACAAATTTTGGATTGAACTTGCTCTGAACAAAGAGGAGACCGTAAAGTGGCTGACCGTGAGAATGGAGAGGGGAGGCTCGGTAATGAAATGAATTTAAATTGAAACCCGTGGACACTTCCTTAAAATAGTGGGGAGTTTGAGAGTTTGTGGCATAACCTAGAAAAGAATATTGGTCAGTCTGAGTGAGCCGTATTGAAAGTAGAAATTACTAAAGTATTGTCTATATGTGCCTATTTTCTGCTTTGAATTTTAGCCTTTTTTCGCAACATGCCAGTATGCTGCTTTGATCTATCGTAGAGCTATTATTGGTAAATATTGAAGTTTTTAAAACTACTTTTAAATTGCCCAATACCTTCCATTCAAGTCCAGACTTGACTTCCTCCGTCTTCATTCAACAAGGAACCGTGAGGATTGCACATCTTTCTTCACAATATCCTCAAATCAATTCTCTTTGATTAGAAGGCCTAAATGGCAAATTAGAAATTAAGCAAGCTAACAAATCCTCGATGAAAGTGTCAAAATATCTGTGATAAGATGATAACAGCGTGACATCCCCAATTTTACACAGAGAACATGACACTATAACAAGTGAGATGCTTTTGCTGTATAATCAACAGTAAAAGTGTGAACAATGTTGAATTGTTATCCTTTTCTCAAATCCCCTTTTTAAATTAGACAATGCTCATATTGTCCTGTAGCCTTTAATGGTTCCAATTCATATCGATTAAAAATAGCGACATGATCCTTCCCTATTTTACAGTGTAGCATTTTTAAATAACAATTGAAAATATCATATTGCAGAACAATGGGCTAAAAAGAAGGCTAGTAATTGTTGGATGTTTGATAATCCCTTCATTCATGTAGCAAGCATGTCAGCAAGAGAGGTAAGCGAGATTGCAATTACATGACAGCGTCATAATCGCCGTCACCGTTTGATAGAAAGGACAAGGAATCGTGTGTTTTGACATCTGAAGACTCTGTTGTAATTAAAACGGGTAATTGGTTAGCTCATCAATTCGTGTCTTGTCAATTATCTAGTTATGATATCTACTAAGCAAGACCAGCCAAACCACTGAAACATGTAACGGCACGCAACGGCACAGTACATGCGTAAAATGTCGGTATTGCAATGTGACAGTTATCCAAAAAGCTAGCTAAACATCACATAACCGCATCATACTAAAAATGGAAAAACAAAGATCCCATCAGCGTTACGATACGCTCGCGCTCCCGGCATGGCATCAGCAACTCCCCACTCATAACGACAAGTGCCGTGATCAACCGTTCTCATAAAACAGTTTTCATGATTGAACTTTTCTTCTTATTGATATTAAAGGGGATCGATACAGGGCACAAACAAGCCTAGAAAGAAAACTGCCAACCCATATATTTGCGGTGTCGGTAAAAGTATGACGAGCAATTATTTGTCGCGCTAGCGTCATCAATTTCCAAACAGCGGAATTGAAAGCACGTCAGCATGTAATAGTAATGAGAGCGGTTAGATAAATCTTAGCAGTAGCAGTTTGTTACAGGCACCACGCTACTGTTTTCATTTCCTATTGTAAAGTGCCTCAAGTAATTCCTGCTGAAATAACTGAATTTACTTCATCAATTCCGTAGTTTTGTAATTTATGAAGATTTTTCACGCACTCGTAATTTTAAGTAAAATTTTGAGGAAAAACTCAAACTATATTTGCATATCATGCACTTAAAAAATTCAAACAAACTAAAAGGTGCTTTACAGAACGGAAGTGTGTTCGGCAAAAAAACACTAGTTAATCAACGCTATCGGGCACACACTCGTCAACACTCTTTTGCTATTTCAGACATTTCTTTCTTGACATATATCCTCCCTTTCGTAACTCACATAGATTGGATGGGTTTTACAAAACAAAAATCAACAAAAAATCACCAGTGAAAAATATTTTGACTTTAATGACCATCTTCATTATGGATGCATATAAAAAACTCATTTTCCAACACTCACTTTCTGTCTTATTTACGAACTCACCAGGTGGTAGATTACATTATTAAAATATTTCAAATCTATTAACGTTTTTTCTCTAGAAGAAGAAGAGCCCTCCTAATTTTGCACTTTTAGCGACAAGTCTGCTACGGAACTTGCTCGTTGCAGTGTAGTCTAATATAATATACTTTTATTTTCTAGAAAAAAAGTAAAGCTAATGTTTGTCCAAACTCTATTCTATTTATGTGAATAAAAGTTCTCATCATTAGACTCATCTCACTATCGCTCTATTCATTGAAGGTAATTCTGAATTTGTTAACTCATTTCTGTCAATTTTGATGAGCTATTTTGATGTATTTCTTCCTAATCATTTTGTTGGTACGTGCTCAGCATTCTAAAATTGTCTTTTTGGTGGGATAAGTGGAGACGGATGATGATGACGATGACAGAAGTCCTTCCGCATATGAAACGGACATCAGCTACAAATTGTAAGTTGAGCTTACACGGATAAATTACAAAGAATTAGGAGCAATAATACTAAATACATATACGAATAGAATGAGATTGATGATGGAGTAGGAAGATAATGCGTGCTCTCAATGCAGGCTCATCTTCAAATTATTGGACGTGAACAGGAGTAGCTAGTCAGTCATGCACAGAATTTGAAGTAAAGTAATGACAAGTTTTGTGTCAAAACGAGTAAATAATTGAAAATCTAAACGCTCAGCGTTAAAGAAAGCGAAAATCTAAAAAAAAATCCTAAAATTTATAATTTAAACTATCCAATTTGTTAGACGATGCAAGTTAGCCATAAGTGTGCTTGTATTTTTACTAATTATTGATGCCCAAATGAATTTTGCATTTCGTACTCTCAAAACACTTTTGATGGACACAGAAGAAGATATCTGATCTGAAAGTATAACCATAAATTACTGAAGATTTTATAATCCAGGCGAATTATAAGTTTTACAATTTGCAAAAATATCTTGATTTGTTCTAGTCTCCTTCTCCGAGTTTGTTACAGGGGTTGCCCGCGGTGTGTTTACCAATTGCACCTGTACCCATTCAGACAATATGGAAATTACATTACTGTAATATATTTAACGATTCACGACTATGACTCAGGAACGAGGGCAACTCCACTTTTGCGGTTCTAAATCTACCTGCTCTCCCATTGTTGCGGTGAGGAAACGTCAGGAATGTCAATGAATGAACAACTACTTCAAGCACTACTCAACCAAGTCTTAAGTCTCCCGGAAGGGGAACATTAAAATTGTTCTCAAATGACAAGCAGGCAAAATTGTCCCCTCCTCTTTGTAAATATAGGGAACACGATCCTCCTCTAAAATGCAGGCAATTTAGAATAAGATCCTTAAGAAAAGTCATAAAAAACCTTATTCAAATAAGCCTTTTTCTCCAAGGCGTGATCTCACATGATTATAGCCATTTTTTATGAATACTCAAATAATTTTCATGAACTATCTCAACAATACACCTTACTTAAACTGATGGCAGTGAAAGAACAGTTAATTGCTATTGTCGTTTTCGCCTCACCTTCAATTTTGCTCTAATATTTTTACGACGATTCAGCACATCCTAATCCCATCCGGCCCCCACGGTGGAGGATCCACTCATAAATCATAAACTGAACTAATTTGTGCTTGTGGAGTGGCTGGGTAGAATAACCGTTTGAGGGGGATTTAATTTTCTCTCCTTGACATTCACAAATGATTTCATCCTCATACGGGCCTCAATCTTCTTTACTTCATCTTGCATAAATAATCCTAATCACAATGAGATTAGCAAACTGCTTGTGTGTCATATGGGCACTTATAAAAAATGTAAAAAGGGACGGTGATGCACAATGATATGAAAATTGGGAATGGTGCTAATGACTACTTGAAATTGGAAAAGGAAGATCCTACTTTGCAAAGTTGAATAAAAATGCAAATGAGATTTCCTCTGAATTTCAGTTCATCAGCTTAATTCAACAGTCAGCTAAGCATATTATTATGACTTACTCGAGAATTTGATTTTTGCACGTTGTGCACAAGTGACGTAGCTCAGCAGGGAGGATTTTCAGTTTGATGTTGGATCGTTGGATGGGATAATGGCTGGTAAATAGTTTTTTAAATGCAAAATTATAATCCAGCAGGTAATAATACTCTAAGAAACTAAAACTAAATGGTTTACTCGCTGTCCTTGTAAAGTGTTGGAGTGTCAGTGCGAATTTGATGCAGTTTGTAATTCGCCGTAATCTTGTAAAGTATTCAGAGCACACTTCCGTAATAATCAAATTGGACACATCTTCTATGTAAATACATGAGGAACTCTCATCCTCTCATATTTCAACTGATAGGAGGATGTGTGAAACAGAACTTGTAATTTATCTAAAAGTCACTGTCATTATCAAGGCACATTTAACCTCAGGTCAATACCTAATAAGCATTTCATGAATGGCTAATGCACATATTTGTTTTTTGTTTCCTGTAAGATTCCTTCAAGGAAACTTCTCCAAATTGAAAGAAAAAAAACATTTGGAAAAAAATCATCACGCATTCCCATTAAGCACGGTAAAGACAAAAGTGAAAATTAAAGGGATGAAGTTTTCGACTCGCATCATCCATTTTAAGCAATTCGATCTCTTAATAGCTCTAACCAAATTAGCATATTATCCTATTAATATTCTGATATTAATTTCTCTAATGGATTGGACTGAAATATTAGATGAATGGGCAGGCTTATATATTTAATTCTGTAATCGGAAAGAGTACAATTTAATCACTTACACTTCTAGCCTCTTGCATTGTCTTTACGAACTAATCATGTCATGACTAAGGAGCATTTATTGATCACGACTATGGATCAGAAACGACACAAGACACAGCCCATGATTACATATCCATGCGTGCTGTCTAGTGCCAAGAGTCAATATGCCCTTGAAAAATACACTGCACTGCTTCAATTTAATGAATTGGCAGGCTCAAAATAACACCTTGCCCATGCATGGGGCGACCATTAAGTAGTAAACTACTAAAAAATAATTGAATGAATGAATTGGATAACAATAATAATATGTAGTACCTAATTGAGAATCCGAGCAGTTGATACTGAGCAGCCTATTTCCCTGTGTGGGGCAGATTGCCTCAAGGGATTTAGAAATGGTTAGAAAGAGAAATATCTTATTCTCATCTTATATTTTTTTTCGCATTCTTCTCTCAGGAGGAGATTGATTTTATATGCTTTCAGCAAGAAATATTTACGGTGTGCGGATTTTTGGTGCATGTCGTGTGTAGTCTATCATACGATACAATAGTGTGGCAATAATAACAGTAGTTGATAACATCACTTTTATGAATTGTTGTACGCAGGTATTGTGGTGAGGACATGAAAAAAATATAACTTGCATTTTCACGCTTAGTTTGCCACAATTAAGTCCATTTTTCAACAACATATTCTTACATATATAAATGTCCATCAAACTCCTCTTGAAAGGCAAATTTTACGGCGGAAAGTAGGTAGGCGTATTTGTCTCATGTGTTTTTTCTTCACTTTTACCTCACTCACTTCAACTTGGTTTTGGTTACAAGGTTGGATGAATGGGTTTGTCTTGGGTTTACAATTTTATAATCAAATTATATTGAATTAGATAGACAAAAATTCGAAGCAAGGATTTAGAATTTAGAAAGCAAGCATATGCATAAACATATAAATATGCAAAGAGTTAAAGCAAGATTTATGACAAAAGTTCGTTATAAATTGTTTGAAACACTTACCACTTATGACGGTAAATATTTGAGCAGAAAGGAAAAGTAGAATGACTTGTCTAGTATGGGGACAAATCCCCCTCGTCCATCTTCTCGCTCTGGAAGTCATTTTTATTTTTGTTTACTTGGGTGGCGTCTTCACCTTCGTCGTTGTAACTGTAGTCATTTGTTTCTTATATTGTCATTGGAGCACTAGTACATTTCATAATTTGAGATATTTGCTCATCATGATTAGCTTCCGAATTTGTAAGAAATTACACGCTTGTTCTCGTTTCATCTGAAAAAAATAATAAACATAGCTTCAAGCATTTTTGTAAAAACAATGCATATTCGTAAATGCATTTATGCACATACAGTCATACATTTACTATTTTTGTTTTATCTTCACAAAGCAAATCGGGTAACCCACAAAATTTCTTACCCAATAACACAGCTCATTTTTATCATTTCACTCATCTCAAAGTAAACTTACGACCTATAGTAAACTTTGCCTTTATTCCTTACTTAATTACACGAAAATGTTATAATTTTTTTCGAATTCCAAAAGAGCCTCGCATCATATTCTAATTTTTAGCCAATGTGGATTTTTCCTCGTAAATGAGCTCATCATCGTTATCGACAAGTGTATTATGCGCGCCTTGCAATTTTCACAGGTTTTCGTGTTGTCTGATATGATAAGGGTGAGGGTGGAGGTGGAACATACATATCGGCAGTTAATCCATATTGCAGATATATAGAGGTAGCTCTCTTCACCGTACCTATAAACAATGAGTGTGCTTATGCCATGCCACAATGATTATGACGAGCTTCTTCTTCACTTCTTTGTCCTGCTTTTCAAGCTCCAAATCATCTCTACCAAGTTACCCTTTTTCTAGCTTTCAACCCTTCAAAAACTTCAGTTCAAACCCATGTTTTAATGTTGATCTTTTGTATGATACGGTAGCTACCCTCTCTGTTCTCATCTCCTACTGCTGTATTATTGGCAAGTAATTCACATAAGTCTTCCTTTTTATTCACTTGCAATTTGATATACCTTTTAGAGCTCATCATCTTACATGCCAATACATCAGGATGCTGCTGCTGATGATGAAGATGCTACAAATATAAATTAAAAAAGAGCCCTTTCGCCGATAGAACACCTTTAAGCGTATGTTAAATAAGGGTTAAAAAGATCAAAATCTTCCTTTTCATGGTCTGCAAGAGAAGAATCAATGAGTTGGGTCGGTTTGATGAAGTGAGATGAAGATGAATAGGGGAAGAATGATGAGCAGGTACATTAATACACGAACATCACATAAAAATCTATTTATAATGCAAACTGCAATAAATTTTGACTGACTATATGATTGCTAAAGGAATTTTTATTTGTATTTTGCCAAAAAAAAATCCATCATCCAAAATGGCAGAAAAACCATAGCTTTTGTTTTGGTTTTCATTCTCAAGTAGACCCTTCTTGTTTGTTATGTGTGGATGATGTTGAATTAGAGAAAATGCCTAGGCTCACTAGACAAACTGGCTGACTTATGATCTTGGTGAACTTATGCTCTATCAGATAAGAAAAGTGAGGCTTGTGCTCAACAAGCCAGAGGTTGAAATGGAGTAAATGAAATTGCATAGTATTTTAATAATTAGTTTGGTAGGTAGTTAACTAGGAATGTAGTAGAACGAAATGCTATTTTATCTAGATGCATCCAAGTCCTGGCTCAAATCTCTTTTCATGAAGTGTTGGTTTTAGAATGGATGTATATGAGCTTCTACGAATTTGTGCTGATTTTGGAGCAATGATAACCGACTTGCTCATAATTGTAATCACATGGACTTAAAGTAGTGGCGCATAGTGCGTACTTTTAATCTTGTAATAATTACGTGTTATTATAGCCAATTCGAAAGAATATTTGTTCGTGGGTGGGTGGGAAGTGGATAGTTTAAAGATGTGTTGAGGATAACGTGTGGATTTAGGTGAACCGTCGCTCAATTAGAAATATTTACGCGTTTAGCATTTTACTGAAGAGCTTATTTGTTTACTTGTTCTAATCTTTCTTCCTGCTGTTGGGTTGTGCACGCGCCAGTGATAAAACCAATCATTGATTTTGGCTTGGTTTGGTGCATACGAAAATTTCATTTACTTTTCACTGAAGCTGTGCTAAAACTTTACGAGGGCTGAAGCATTCTGTGTTCAGGAATCGTTTTTTTCTTCGTGCTTCATTTGTTCCGATAAATGCAGTTTTTTAATATTTTACTTCTGGGATTGAAAACATAATAGCTTCCTGATCCTGATGTCAAATCGATGATCAAGGATGATATGATAATAAGAGTAGGAAATGGCTTTGATTTGACTGCTACAACAATTCCTTCCAGAAATTGACATTGCATTTGGGTGTCATCATTCAAAACCATTAAAATGTCTAGTTATCAACGGTTGACTGATTTTCTTTGAACTATAAATATGTAACAACATAACTAAAAGGTATAACTGCCTAAATTCACTCATAATTTTGTCCTTAGGTGATATTAGTAAGTTACCTGCATTATTTTCCATTTCATTTAATCCTGTAACTAAAGATGTCTGTCAGCGATTATGTTTTTATGATTTTTCATACGCACATATGCATATAAAAAGACAATGACACAGAATGTCATCCACTTTAAAACCCTCCACTTGTGACCAAAACAATAAAGCTTATTACAATAGGTGGGTACTCATGTAGCACCTCTGATTTTTATAATATTTTCTATTGTTTTTTTAAACCATTGCCAAAACTGTAACAAAACATGTGACAATTTCATACTTGAAGGCTGCGGAGAAACAAGACACATATTTTAATTGTGTTCGTGATATCGAGGGAAAAAAGTTAAACTAAACTACAAACTATGTAACTTTTTAATTGTCATTTTTTCGATTTCATTTGAAGAAGCTACATTTTTATTATTTAAAAATCTTCACAGTCTTCGCCCAAAACAATGTGATACATTCATACATATGCAATGAGAGAAAAGAAATTTTTCTTTCTGAAGTTTTCTGAAGATCATTTTTAAGAAATGGTGACGATGTTGATGAAACTCTAACAAGCTGTTTAGTACGTCGTCACTTTTTCTAACAGAGCTTATTAAAAGGGTGAAAAATTACTTTTGAACGAATAAAGGATCCACATTAACTATTACAAAAAAATATATTCATAACGTAAAAATGAAAAACAAAGAGGGCACACATTTCTCCTCATTCATATCGTAAAACCACCACATACGAGTACCGCACTTAGGTATATACTGCTCTAGTAAATAATTTCATTGAACTTACTGCAGCAAGCATAAATGCAACGAAAAGTTTCACAAAAACCCTTTTTCTTTCTAAAAAAATCGAAATAAAAACTAAGTATCGGTATAGCTCATGCCCACACCAGAAGAAAGAGCTCAGAAGCGTAAATATAATAATTTTCTCTAATGGCAAGGGGAAGAGATGCTCTTTAGGAGATCGAGATTATGTGTCTCATAAAATAATAATAAAGTAAAATGTTCTTGTTTACATGTTCATATCACCCATTACGGGCAACATTTCCTTGAACTTGCGTTTTTCATTTGAGGAAGATTAAATATGAAAACTCTGCTAAAACAGAACCTATTTGATAAAGATGATAATAAAACTATGAAATATTATTTAGCGAGATATACCTTCCGATAATTTCCCACCATTTTATGATACTGTTACAACTTTTAATTTTCACTTCCCTTCAGTTTAATAACTTTCCATAAGACTTTTGCCAAAAATACAATTTTCCGTAAAAAATTAGCGGATCACACAATCAGAAATAAACTATTAAATAACTCTTTGTATTCAAAAAAATTTATCATTACTTATATCACATAACCGCTATTTCGTAGACTTACCATTAAAATAATCCATCATAAATCCACATCCAATGCAAAGTTCCGTCAAACACTTTTTTATTTCACGAAAATTACAGGACATCCATATAACATTTATAACACCAAACCGAATCCTTCTTGGGAGTTCTGATACCTTCACTGTCCACTAGTCAGTCCATTCATTTCTTAAAAATCAAAATCACTTCCGAGTTTCCTCTTTTGTCGGCTGTGCAAAAACAGCCATTTAGTTATGTATACTCGACAGGGAGAAGCAATTAAGCTTCGTATATAAGCACTATATAAAACCCTAAGCATACAACTTCCTATTCCATATTATCCTAGTTTTAAATCTCGCATTTTTTCATAAAAACTCAAACTCTGTTTTCACTCCCATCTCCCAGTTTGCCGCAAACAAAGATAAAACTTGAGAGTTGTTAATTTTCTCTTTAAAAATCATTTACACACTCACGTTTCTTCACGCATACAACTTGTGGCCATATTTAATTCTAAAAGCAAGAGTAGCAAATGACAAAAACGAGCAATACGGAACAAACAAAAAACTGTGCACTGAAGTACCTAACAAGAATGAATATTAATTTTAAAAGATTTCAGGTGGTCACTTTAAGTATAGAGCGTTGATGCTGATATTATGATGACGACGTCTGTAATCAAGGCTCAAAAACCCTATATTTAGAGTGGAAGGAGGTAGGAGAACTCGTGCTCTTGTAATTTTCATACACGAATTACTTGCTTTTTAGTAATAATCTTCACAATTAATGTAATACTGGTTTTAATGTGGGGAACAACTCGAGATTTTCAATTCACTTCCACAAACTTAGGCACTTTTCCTTCTTCAAAGTATGACCGGTTCACCGTTGGAGGTTTGAAATTCTCTGTAGAAGTTTGTACTTGGATGGCTGTTGTTATATCAGGTTCGGTTGATATAAAATTTGAAATTTAGTTTTCATCTTGCTTGTAATAAAAAGTGGGATTTTAAATATCGAGGGAATAAAAATTATTTCTGGAGAAAACAGCTTCTGACAATTTTGTCTTGTCGTTCGTGGTCATTATGTCGCCTATCACTTAAGTGAAGTTTCCGATTAGAGACTCTCTATTAGTTAAATGTTCCACTCCTGTCGATATTTCCACTTTCTTATCCCCACTTGTTTTTTCCTTCTCACGCACTTTTTTCTTACAACTCATACGACAGTGATATCACATCAGTCATAGTCATCTCAATCCATTCCATCCTTCTCAGAAAGATCAGAAACTCTTTTACCACAAACCAACTCTGACTGAATGTTTCGTGAACCGTCAAACCCCAAAAGAAACAATAAGGCTTTAGTAGACGGAGCAAAAGTGGGGATGATACTGATGCTGATGGTGTGTAAAAATGCTTTCTTTCTTCAGCCCAATAAAATAATGATTTTCAGTAACAGTTGTTCAGTAAGGGAACATTATCTCGTTCCTCCTCTTATGAATGAAGCGTACTCCACACTAACCATTCTAAAACTAACGCACTAACTGTCACGCTGTCTTTTTCATACCAAAAGTCTGTGTGTGGGGCACGCTCGCTTGCAACAAAGAAATTTGGTAGCAGCTTCGCATATTAATGTAAGGTAAGGCATAGTTAGGAGAAGACCTTAAATAAACGGCAGGGGCTATATGCTTTGCGAAAATAGCTTCGCGAAAAATTCTCTCAGAAACATGTGTAGAAAACTACATCGTACAGGTATGTAATGCACCTCATCATATCATCAGCATAATTCTTCAGCCCGATTCTATTTATTACCTCTTGGGCTGCATTATCCCTTTAATCTCACCATTTAAACTTATTATGCTGCTGATAACACTGGCGTAGTTGATGATCATCGTAAAATCTTTTTCACGTTTGTTCTTGCGCATTCACGTTTTAACTTATGTAAAATTTAGTCAGGAGTCTGTCAGGGTGAAGGAATGAAGATGAGCAGAGATGTTGATTACCTTTATGGTGAAGATGAGATGAGATCTCTTTCTTGGATGCTGGTAGCAAAAGAGGGTTCATCGCTCATGCAACCCTTTTTCAATTTATTATTAGTACTTATTTGGCATATGGCACAATATATAGTGGTACAGGTGTAGGTAGTTTAAATTGGTTGAGAAAAATTTGCTTTCTTTAGTCTTTAGCAAAAACGCAGTCAGCGTATTATGAATTGTTCTGATTGTCGATACATAGTCGTAGGCTAATTGCGTATTTTACTGCTTCAAACAGTTTAGCTAACCTTTCGCGCTTGGAAAGATCACTGATTTTGAAATACCGGGAATATTACAAACGCCTCCTGTCCGTGATTTTATCTGTGTTGGATGTCCGAAAATGAAAAGAAACCCTTGAATTCAGATTGATGAAAATGAAATATTATCTAGTTTAGGATGCTTAGGAAGTAGCAAAGTACTTTGCAACAAGTGCTCCATATAACAATAAAGTTTTTAATCGAGGATATTATTATAAGGTTATTTGTCATTGTCCATTATCATCATTATATACCGCTAATGAGTGTGCACACAGTATCAACCTTGATATTTTTCACGACCACGTTATATTGTTTGGTATGAATGGGAAAGAATGTGTGCATGCTTGATCAATAAAGAGCAGCCGGTAACTCCATTACACTGACCAACGACTTTTCATAATCAAATAAGAAATAACAAGAGTTCCATGGGGTAAGTTGTAATTACAACCCAGAATTCTGTTATGAACTAGAAATAATATCTATCAAGTAATTTTCAAAGGTAGCAATGACAGCTCGTGTTCTCCACAAAGCAAACCAAACATTATCTGATATTATATTATGCGCTCTGATCAATCAAATCCAAAGTCAATGGTCATCCCACAAAAAATGACATTGGAGGTTAAGATTGTCTCGAGACAGTGGGGCACTCATCGACAGAACATTTTTAAAAGGTGGAATTCGTGGGGCGTGTGCATGCAACAAAGGAGATTATCGAATGCAGCGAATAAAAGGGACTGAAT
>JAQGAG010000769.1:0-12916 GCA_034696835.1 Lepidocyrtus lignorum
TGTAAACTTCTAGCGTGAATTTGTGCCCGCCGTTGCATGCTGCTGGGCTGTGTAAAATATCAGCTGTAGTAAAGCAACTTATTTGGAGTAGCGCAGCGGGAGGGAGCGAATCCGTTTGTTTTTGTATTTATTTGTAGTTTTAGTTGACGCCGTGCTCTGAAAGTTACGGTTAGAGTTGAAGAACCTTGTCAAAAATAGTTTTAAACTGTCGTTTAATCTTGTTTGGATTAAATTAGTTATCCCACATTAAAATGGGCGCTCATTTCAATAATTTTTTATTTCGATGGAAGTTCTTCAACGAGTTAAGTCATTCATCATTGCAGATTTTAGTTTGAACAGTAAATAAAAATGACTGGCAACCGTGGGGGTGTGAGGGGGCCTGTCCCCAATCCACAATCAACCCGTCAACTGTTAAATTTCAAAAATCACTGCTTTCTCTGCCTCCAACCCCAGCAACTTCAAACGCTCTTGGAGCTGGTGAGGAGGGATCCAAAACTGAGCAGGGAGTTCCAGCCAATCATCCACTATTTAACGGGCACTGACCCAACTCATGACACGAGCAAGGAGGAATGTGACAAGAAAGGGATCCCGGTTATGGCAAACCTGCCCCCACTCTGTTCATCGTGCTATGAGATCTTGGCGGAGCTGCACAGGCTTCACACGCAGTTATTAAATATTCAGTGGTTGATCCAAAAACAAACTGAAGTGGCGAGGGAGGTGGTGGTCAAGACGATGGTCATTCCAGCTTCACCGAATCCTGCTTCGCTGCCGTGGTCATCTTATTCCGAAAGACGAAAATTTCACTCCAGAATTGAGACCAGCGGAATGCCACCGGAGCAGATAAATTGTGTGATAAAGTTTGTGGAGAACGTCCACACCAAGATTTTTACGCAAGGTTTGAAGTTTTAGTCTATTAAGTAATTATCAATTAATTAAGTTGGTATTTTTATTTGTCCAAAAAGTGAATATTTCTTATATATTTTAAATTACAGGAGACAAGAAAGTGATCTTTCCAGCTTGGGTCCCACCCCATTTTGTTCCAAAACCCAATGTGGCAGCCCAACCTGAGATACAAATAGTTCCTTCCTCCACCGAGTGTCAGATTCAAATGCCTGGCCCATCAACTTCGAAGTCAACTTCGGCAAGACCTCCGTCAATTCTTAAGCCAGCTCCTGCAGTCCCTATTTTCAAACCGGTTGTCGCAACTATAAGGAAACCTGAACTGATAATTATCGAGCCTCTCATTCCACTAACAGATAGAAGCAATCCTGAAGAGGAGGACAAGGATGTCAAGGAGGAGCTGCTGGACGACCCCGGTGATAGTCACAATGATGCTATAATATTCTCCCCTGAAGGCGGCGACGACAATGATTACGAAGATAGGAAGAAAGTAGATAACGAAATAACTGCTCGCGTACCACCATCGTCAGCTCCGTTGCATCCTATTAGGAAGTCGAGAAGGAAACAAACATTTGAAACATCATTAAGTCCACCTACGATACTGCCAGAAAAGAATATAATTGGCTCTTCAAGAAAAAGCGAAACTAAAGTGGATAACGAAGTCGAAAATAAACCGGTACCACGACCTTCACCCAAGCCCATCATTAAGCGTAAAAGTAAAGTCAGGCACCCTCCAAAGAATCGACTTGGAACTCGCCTATCGACCCCGAACGCCCAAGAACAAAATTGTGACATTTGTGGGGAATTGTACTCCTCATCGGAAATCGAGAATCATTTGAAAACTCAGCATCACCTTCAAGACTACATTACGCGATGTCCAAATCCATCCTGCAAATATATCTTCTCATGTCGGGGGAAGATGGAATCGCATTTAAGAAAACGGAGATTTGCCAGATTTGGAAATTGTTTCAAAGTATCAAACCTTCCTGTCTACCCGTGGAAAAAATGTGCGCTTTGTGACTTCTGGGCTACGTCCAATATAAAGTTCCGGCGTCATCTTCAGGAGCACGAATCCACGATGGACGCGACGCAGAAATTCCCCTGCCCAATTCCAAATTGCTCTGAACGCTTCGCATTGAAGCAAAGCATTGAGGACCATATCAATATCTGCACACATCTTGATAAGCTCAAACCTCAAAATTCTCAGGAATGCGATCTTTGTGGGAAGTGGGTTCCATTGTTGGAAATTGTTGAACACTTAGAAAGTCATCATGTCAAGGAGTTCATTACCAAATGTCCTAATCCATCCTGTCCGTATGTGTTTTCTTGCGAGGGAAAAATGCACAAACATCTAATTAGGGGACCTCCAAACTGCCGAATTGAGAGAAGGCTTCCACCCGGTCATGTTAGTAAGAAATGCGATATTTGCAGCTTGGAAATGCCCAACAGACACACCTACCGAGAGCACATTCGGGAGCATGAATATCGTCTGGAGGAAAAGACCTTATCCTGCCCCTTTCCCTCCTGCCTTGATCGATACGCGCTAAGACAAAGCTTGGAATACCACATCATGACACATGACCTCCGACCCCCGAATCTTGACTTAGAGCAAAACTGTCCAGTGTGCAACCAGCCTCTTAAAGTTACCCAGCTTGCGAAGCACTTGATGGACGCTCACGAAGCTAAGGATATCATTCCCTGCAAGCGTTGCCCCTTTCTATTTCCTAACTGGGAATCCCTCCTGGACCACCTTTACTCCCATCGATTAACTCGCGCCGGTGGACTGTCTTGTGACATGTGTGATGATAGCCAGATCAAGTTCCTGCAATACCAATCACTTCGCCAACACTTCTTCAACGTTCACAAAATTGGGAGGATGTTCATGTGTGAGCACTGCGACTTCGAATTCTTTGCCCAGCAGACGTTGGACAAGCACAAGTTGGCCCAGCACTCCACTACAAAGACAAAAACTTCTCCATGGCGCCCTAAGAAACGGTTTAAGTGTGAGCTGTGTCCTGAACTCTCATTCGCTGTTATGAGTCATCTACTCTCCCACAAAATAAAAATGCATGATGAGCCCCCAGTTCAATGCAAGTTTTGTTCCAAGACATTCACATGCGTGAATGCTATGAAGCAGCACGAGCGACGTCATCTGGGCATTAGAAGGACCTACAAGTGCAGGATTGAAAACTGCGACAAAGTATTCGATGGCATGCACGCGCGGACAAGACACATGCAAAGCGCTCATAACCCAAACCCGGGATCAAAGCTGTTTGTCTGTGAGCTCTGTGGGAAGGGATATAACGCTCGAGCGATTTTAAAACAACATGTGGATCGAGCGCATCTGGGAAAGAAGGAACCAAGACGGATGTGCGAGATTTGTGGAGAAAGCTTTGCAGGGGAAAAGTCACTCAGGACACATAAACTAATCCATAGCGAGCAAAGGCCACACAAGTGTCATGTGTGTAATCAAGCATTTCGCCACACGGGTGTATTGAAGATTCATCTCAAGGCTCATCAGGAGAAGGGCGACAACTTCAAGCCGAATGGCCCCATGAAGCATATTCGCAAACGGGTTGTAAAAAAGTGATCCGGTGTTTGGTTACCAATGATTTTTCTTTTGTTCATTGATTTTGTTCTGTCCTATCTTAAATGCAAGATACTACTACACTACACATCTCTTATTTTAATTAAAATATATTTATCTCTTTGTGGTATAATATGTAATAAATTCTGTGGTCCGTTTCTAATGAAATTTAAATTTACTCCCAATAGCCTATTTTGTAATTGATAATGTTAAAAAAGATGTAATTTATAAAGCAAAAGATGTTACTAGATGGATTAAGTATTGATTAATTTATTTATTGAAATGTATGACTTTTGAGAGGCATATACATAAATATAAGTAAACCGTAATAACACACTGAACTAAAATTAAAATTACAGCTCAGCTTTTGTTCAAGATAAGTTTCTCAATTTAACCAGTTTAACTATTTTTAACGCATCCATGTTGAGATACGTGATAACAGCATTCTACATTCAAATCATATGCATATTACAATTACAATCAATGATATGTTATGTATACTTAGGTATATAAACTTGACGAAATATATCATTTCATAATCTAATCATAACTTTAGCTTTAAGTTTGGTTCACAGGTGTAGCCGTTCATTCTTAGAGAGAAGCGTTAAGCAGGGACTCATTTTTGGGTCCATTGAGAAGCTGTTCTTTGACCCACTCCTTAGTACTTATCTCTTCCTCTACACCTTTATACTGCTCCTGAATTTTGCCATAGTCTTGACCAAGGGATTTGTACTTCGCAATTCTGTAGAAAAACAAAAAAAATAACTTTATGACAAAACCAAAAACACAGACAGATGAAACTTTTGAAATATGATTGGTTGCGGCTGATAGTACAAAATTAATTTTTTTTAAAGAATTCAGGTATTAACTTACCTGTCCTCTATTTCTTGGGCTTCCGCCTCCATCTGCTCGTAGAGAGCCTTAACCTTATTGTGAAGTTCCTCCCTCATTTTTTGCTCTTCCTCAGACTTTTTATCTGCTTCTAGTTTTAGTTGCTCCAGTCTAAATATTTAAATATAAATAGAAAATCATTTAAAAACTGGATAAAATAAAGCCAAACAATAAAATCTAAAAACGCTGTATTGTATAAGTATACTGCACTCATTCATTGTAGATGAATTTAACAGACCTCAACTGCTCCTCAATCACAGAGTTCTCTAATTCCAAAATATCCATATAGCTGGAGACAAACTCAGGCTCTTCCATTGCCACCTTCAATTGCAACATTCCAAGATTGATTTGATTCAGCTAAAAATAAAATGAGTATTTTCCAATGAATAATATTTAATTTGGCTTTAAAATATTTTTTTCAAATTTGGGGGTTGACTGGTGGAGGTAGAGAATATCTTACCGCTTTCATATCTCGCTCATACTTGAATAACTGCTCATCCCTGGTCTTCATTTGGTCCCTAACTTTCAGATCCAACTCTTTTGATTCTTTTTGATAGATCCGCATACCATCCAAAATCAATTGGAGACACGCCTCTAAATCATAATCTTCTAAAGATAGGGAGCCCCCTTCAGATCCCCTCCTCTTTGGCGGCCCCACTCCAAACTTGGATTTGGATGTATTCGACTTTAATGCTGGCAGGGTGATCCCGTCGGCTTCCAGAATGGGTTTCCACGTTTCCACAATCTTTGCACAGATCTTCCTCACATAACTTGAAATTAGGCTCCTTACGACGATTTTCGTTTCCATTGGAAGGCTCCCGAGTGTGTCCAGCACATCTTTAGGGATTTCTAGTGCCCTATAACCGCGGAGTTTGGAACCTTCAACTAAGGTGTAGTTGTCTGTCATGGAGGAGGAGGCACTCTTGTGATGATTTTCACCGAACGGATTGACCTTTGACGTGACCCCATTCAGGGCAAGCAAGAATTTCTGAATGTTGTGCTTAATCTCCGATGAGAGCTTCGGGTAGGATGAGTCCGAAAATGTGATCTCCTCCAAGGACGACAAGATTATTCGACTACCCCACACATCCTTGTCTTGATAGTGCTAAAAATAATTAAATTAAGAGCAATTAAAATTATTAATGCAGTTTTCCAAGCAGAGCTCGCCATAGAGCAATTAGTTATATAATTTACATTACATTTAATTTTGTTATATTAATATTTTATGTTAATTAAACTTTTGTTTCTATTAAACTACCTCGCGAAATTTTTCATCTCCCCCATTTTGGAAACTTGTTGGCGATTCGTAGTCTTCCGACAAGGATAAGCTGAATCTGGAATCGTGACCAGAATATTCATTTCGGCTGGCCATAACGCTGCCGTTTCCTAACGAAGCTTGCACCGTTGACCCTGATCCTAATACTGAGTTATTGTTGGTGAAGCTCATGATACCCGACATTATTTTTTTGCAAAACTCCCACTTTTAAAACTATTGCCAAGCGTATTACTTTCCCCTTTTCATTTAAACTATTTATATAAAAACTGGTAATACTTTGGTGGGTAAGATAGTCAATTTATTAGTGGCAAATTAAGTTAGCTCTTATTTATGTTAATGTCTTCCTATTCCTTCACTAATGAAGTAATGAGCTTACTATTAGGTCATATATGATGATGACCAAAGAGAAAGGGAACTGACAAAATCAGTTAATTTTAGACAGGCAAGAAAAGACAACTGTCACAGTGCCAGTGGAGATAATTATGCTGTCAACAATGAACAAACAAAAGCAGAAAGAAGAAAGAACACAATCCATAAATGTTGTGGGATGTTATCTCCCTCTAAAACAGCAACATGTCTGGGGTATTGTAAGAATGCAGATGCACACTACACACGCACTATCCAATCACCACCAAAAAAGCAACAAAGTACATCAATGCTTGTTGTTTCGTGCTCAACAGCTGATTTTGTGTTTTCCTTCATTTCTCATTTGTAAATTATTAGCAAAGTCCGGAGATTAGGCTTATAAATGCATGCGGTCATTATTAATGTTTAAAGAGATCCAAAATTCCAAACTTGATTACTAATTTCTGATTTTGTTACGTCAATTAAAATGCCCGAGTTTACTGTGCACATCTGTGACCTTCTAAGAGTGGAGCTCCTGTCATTCGGTTTTACCTGGAACTAAAACTGTCCCGAGCATTCATTCGTTCTCCCGCACACCTGATCTGATCACTGATCCCATCACAGATAAGCATACTCAAGCTGCTGCGGTTCCATCATTAAATTTCTAGAATATAATTATTTATCTGTGAGTTACTCACGATCAGCAGTTTTGTAATGAACAAAAATCCCGGAGACTCCTGACGCCATCATTTTTGCAATTCCAAATATTTTAGTGAGGAAATTCAATGTTTTATTTTTAATTACATGGATTGTGGCATTGTGGCACATGGATGGGTTTGCATTTAAAACATACCTGACCTAGGCTTCAAGTTCAATAATGATGTTTGTTGTTGTTTGTCTAATTTCAGTAGGGCATATGGCGTAAGAGAAAACATGGCCGGCAGTGATAGCACTTCATCGGTGTCGGTAGGTGATGATGACCTACAGGACTTCAAGGAGGTGTCACTAAATCTGGAAAATCACTGCTTATTCTGCCTCCAACCTCAACAAGTTGAAACGCTTCTGGAAGTAGCAAGAATGAATCCTATACTGAGCGAGAACCCCCGTCCCATCATCCACTATTTAACTGGAACGGACCCAAGTTATGACGAAAGTGAAGAAGAATGTGAGGAAATGGGGATTCCAGCAATGGCGAAGTTTCCCCGGATGACGTGCCCCTCTTGCTACGACATCTTGGCGGAGTTATATCGACTTCATGAACAATTACTGGAGGTTCAGAGGATGATCCAAAACCAAACTGAATTGATCAGGGAGATAATAATTGCCAAGTCGACGGCTTCTTCCAGGCAGCAATTTTACTCAAAGATCCAGTCCAGTGTGATGTCTTCGGAGGAGGTTACAACAGTAGCAAAGTTTGTGGATAATTTTTACACTAATTTGGTGTTTGAAGGTTAGTTATGAATTTTTAGTTATTTCTTGTTCAGATCATACCAGAAAAGTTAATTATTCGGAATTTAGAACTAACTGCGTTTCTTATATATTCCAGCCGCCGGAAAGAACAAAGTAAAGTTTCCAGCCCAATTGCCTCCAAACTTGGATTCACAATCTGAGAAAAATATAAATTCCTTAATGGGAGATCATCCAAGTGTGGCCTCCGATCCTGAATCTAGCTCCGACGATACTCCAAAGTCAGCAACAGTCGCTGGTTATTCCAGTCCCGCCCATTCAGTAAATACCAACTGTAGCCAGTTTGATCCGATGGACGTCCCCTTAGGAGTAGAAGGACTTGATTCTATGGTCGACCTCAAGCATGAAAATGAGTACGAGGACACTAATGATAAACAAGAATTGGATCTGCCGGAAGAATTAGACAATCCGCTGGAGTCCGATTTAAAAATTACTGCCTCACACTTCTCAGCCATGGGAAGCGACGAAGGGGAAGAACACAACTTCAGCTCTTCATCATCGAGTGGACCATCTTCACCGGAGCCGACCACTTCGAAGAGAATATTACGGAAGAGAAAACACATTGAAATCGAGAAGTCAGCCGTGAATGGTCCAACAAAGGTTTCAAAATCCGATGTTGGTGGTGGTCGAAGTCGGAAGTCGACTAAATCAGCAGAAAATGCTGAGAGCAGCTCCAAGCACCCTGGATCTCGACGATCCCGACTACTCCATGAAGAAATAATTCGTCCATTAGTGGTGGACGGAAGTAGTACTTTGCAGCACTGTGACATTTGTGGTGAATTATGCCCTTCATCAGAAATCAGAGCTCACTTGGAAACTCAGCACCACCTCCAAGATTTCCTTAAAGAATGTCCAAATCGTTCCTGCCCATGCGTTTTCTCCTGCCAAAGGAAGCTGGATGTGCATCTATCTATGCCCCAAATTCGTGACAATAAATGTCGACACAACGCTAACCTCAAACTATCCGCTCCGACGAAGAAATGTGAAGTGTGTCGCTTCCAAACTAAACTCCGATGGAAATTACACCGACATCTGAACATCCACGAACTAGCTATTCCAGAGAAATCCATGTCCTGCCCGGTTCCAGAATGCTGTATAGAGTTTGGATTGCGACAGAGCGTCGAAGAACATCTCTTTCTACATAACGAGTATAACGATCACCTCAACAAACCTCCACGACACAACCATTTAGGCCGTAAGCGTACATGTGACATATGTCCAGAGAAGATTCCCCTCTCGGGGATGCAGAAGCATCTTGAAGGTCACCACAATCTAAAGGATTACATCACCAAGTGCCCAAATCCAAAGTGTATATTTGTCTTCTCCTGCCGCGGAACAATGGAGCTGAGGCATTTGAGCGAAAGAGACTTCCCAGATTGCCGAAAACTTGCCGGTTCTTCACTCAGCGCTTCAACCAGAAAATGTGAAACATGCGGTGAGGAAGTAAGTAAGCTTATGGTCGCACGCCATCTGCAGCACCATGAATTACAAATGACAGAGAAAACCATGTCATGTCCCATCCCCTCCTGTCCCGACCGATATGCCTTGAGACAAAGTGTGGAGGAGCATCTCATGACCCATGACCGGCGACTAGCAAAGCGCTCAAAGGAGCAGGAATGCTCGGTATGCAACCTGCGGATGAAGATGGGTGATGTGGAGGAGCACCTGAAGGACGTTCATCAGGTGGAATATGTCATCCGATGTAGGCGTTGCCCATTCCTATTCCATGACTGGGAAACCCTTCTGGATCACCTCTCAACACATCGATCACGTGGACCCGGCGGTGGATTCTTTTGTGACATGTGCGAAGATGACTCTGCAATCAAATTCATGAGTTACGACCTTCTTCGGAAACATTTCTTCAACGTTCATAACATCGGGAAGGAGTACAGTTGCGAAGTTTGTGAGCGAAAGTTCTTCTTTCAACCCACGTTGGCTTCACATCATCAGAAGGTGCACTCTGATAAACCCCAAGATGATCAAGGCCCCAACATGTCCACCAAGTCAACTTCCATAAAAACATTTGAATGCGTCCATTGCCCTGAATCTCGTTTCCAATCTAAGGCATCGCTACAAACCCACGAGATACAGAAACATGGGGCTCCTCCAATCACTTGCAAAATTTGCAATCGGGAGTTCAAATCCAGGAGCGTTTTGCGCAAGCACCAGCAAGACCACATGGGCGCCAGAATTACCTACAAATGCAGGGTGGAAAACTGTGGAAAAGTGTATAATTCCTTGACCTCATGGAAAAATCACGAGAGTGGGCATAATACTGACCCCAGCTTAAAACTGTTCGTTTGTGACACTTGTGGAAAGAGATTTAACAATCGACCATGTCTCTATTCCCATACGCGGATCCACATGGGAAAGAAGGAGCCCAGGCGAATTTGTGACATTTGCGGGGAAAGTTTTGCCACTGCAGCCTCACTCAAAAGGCACAATTTAGTACACACCGGTGAGCGCCCTTATCAGTGTACCATTTGCGGTCAAGCGTTCAGGCATATGAATGCGCTGAACACCCATCTCAAGTCTCACGAGGAGAAGGGGAACAGCTTCAAACCCAATGGGCCCATGAAGAATGTTCGAAAACGGGTTGCAGCCGCTACCACTACTAAAGATGATCAAGTCGAGTGAATACCTTTAAATAGCATTTAATTATATTACCTTTAAATTTTAGCATTTTATAAGCAGTCATTTATTGTCGTAAAATTAAATTTTAATTTAATGTTGCAGTTGGCAATTTTAATTGTAGATTGTCAGTCATCAAATATTTATTTGTACTAACTTAAAACGTGAATTATTTTTGTCATTAATTTAAATAAACTCGTGTTAAGCATTTGCTTGAAATCAGATCCAGTGCAGTTTTAATCTACTAACTCTAAATTTCAAAATATCTTCCCTGGAATAAAAAAAATTAGAGTTGATATTGCCATTGATAAGCCAGCTTGATTACTTTACTTTATCTTGTAACATAACCTAACATAACGTTAACATCCAAGCTCATATAATGCTATCAAAAAACAAGAACACAGAGAAGAGTGCAGCACCAAGCACAGTGCCAAGTGTCAGGCACAGCGACAGCGGAACAGATGATTTGTGTTGTGGTTCTGGTATATAGCTGCAGCAGCTTTTGCTATATTATGCATGGATATGGAATCACTCAGAATGTCATAAAAGAGAACCCAGTTACCCAGCAGAAGTGCTACCTTGGTTAGCTCTTGATTTTTTTAAAATTTAAAATAAAATAGCAATTGAAATTAGATTTAAGTGTCAATTAAAATGGGCCGAGTTTGCTGCGTACCCTTGTGCCCTTCGAAAAGTGGAACTCCTGACATTAGTTTTCATGAAATACCTTCCAAAGCTGAAACAAGAATCAAATGGTTAAAAGTTATAGCCAGACGGGACAGCCAAGATCCTAGCAAAAGCTGGGTTCCTGGTAGCAGGTTATAATTAATAATTAAAAATTTGTTTATAATTCACTAATCGTTTATCATGAAATGGACGTAACTTAACTTGTAAGTGGTATATATGAAGTTTAACAATTACTTTTTTAACCTTGTTTCCTAGGTCAGCCGTATGCTCTCGCCATTTCATTAAGACCGACTTTAATCCTGATCACAAACAACATAAGTTACGTTTGGATGCGGTTCCATCATTACTTCTGAAATATAATAAACATAACTATAAATCGGTGAGTAAAACAGCTGTTTTGTTAGCGCAAACAAACTTAAGACTTAAGAGGCTCCTTCCCCCTTGCTTGATAATTTATTATGTCAAAGTGAGAATTACAACAAGTGACAAGGGAAAGTTTAATTTTTAATTGAGTTTTTAATTAGGAGTGGTGATACAAGCATAATATTGCACCTAGCATTATTACCTGACACACCCACACGCTTCTAATTCCATAATTAGTTAATTAGGTTTGGTGTTGGTCTTAATTTCAGAAAGGTGTAAGTAAAAACATGGCTGGTGGTGACAACACAGCATCCAGGGGACATGATAAGCTAGTTCCCCCTCAGCACTCATCAATGGACTCCAAGGAGGTTCCACTAAATCTGCAAAATCACTGCCTATACTGCCTCCAACCCCAGCAATTGGAAACGCTTCTGGAAGTTGCTAGGAGGAATCCCAAACTCAGCAAGGATCCCCGCCCCATCATCCACTATTTAACTGGAACTGATCATTCAAGTTATGACAGAAGCGGAGAAGAATGTCAGGAAATGGGGACTCCAGCAATGGCAAAGTTCCCCCCGATGACGTGCCCGTCTTGCTATGACATCGTAGCTGAGTTGTACATGCTTCACGGACAATTAGTTGAGGTCCAGAGGATGATCCAGATACAGACGGAGTTGGCCAGAGAAGTAATTTTGAAGGTTAGTCATCAGTCGATTCCTTCTGCTAGTCATTCATCATCGTCCCCCAGAGATCAATTTTACTCCAGGATCCTGTCCAGTGGAGCGCCTGCAGCGGAGATTGTAGCTGTGAGGAAGTTTCTGGATAATCTACATGATAAAGCGTCTGCAGAAGGTTTTGAATGCAATTTTTACCCAGCATGAACTGCACTTAAATTATAAACAATTATGAATGCATATTACAATTTTGTCTTTAATTCCAACATTTCTCTTATGTATTTCTAGGAAAGAAGCCAGTGCAATTCCCAAGTTGCGTTCCAGAGAATTTTCATCCCTCCACATCATCTACAATTTCGAGGTCAGCTTTCCCTCTTCCAAATGACGAGTCTCTGGGCGCTAACGTAGACATTATACAACCAGAGAATGAAGAAAACGTCGATATCAAGATTGAAACTGAGGAAGATAGCATTAACGCAGATTTTGATAACCTTCAAAATGAAATTGAAGATGCATTTTTGCCGTCCTCGGAAGTAAGCAGAGAAAGAGACGATCCATTAGCCCCAGATGGGCCAATCCGAAAATCATCTACCTTATCAATGACGTTGAAGCGTAAGGGTATTCTGCCACGGCGATCCAGACCGGGTCCAGCATGTTCCAAGATACCAAAAAGAGACGACAAATCTAATGATAGGTTGACTACTGGTTATATACGGAAGGACAGGACAGGCTTACGTTCGGCGGCGGTCACTTCGAGGAAATGTGGGGTGGAGCCAGAAAAAGGTTCTGCTACCTCAATATACAGCAATTGTAAAGTTGTTCTTGTTGAGATGAAGCCGTCTGAACTGGAAACGCCAGGATCCATGGTCAACATTAAATATGAAAATGAGTATGAAGACGCCAATGAGGATTGCGATGCATATTCATATTCACCAAGGGGAAGAGATATAGAGGATGGAGACAAGGACGACTTTATTCCATCTTCATGTGATGAATCCTCATTACCATCGTGGTCACCATCTTCCCCGAAGCCGTCTTCTTCAAAAAAAATAAGGGCTAAAAAGCAACGCGGTACTGCGGAGGCAACATCTTCACCGG